>PRKT01001176.1:104873-119963 GCA_003671525.1 Saccostrea glomerata
GGTATTCGTCCCTCTTGGACAGTTCTAGTTAGATTTAAATACATGACCTTGAAAAGATTACTGTATCACATTGAAAAGTTTTGGATTTATTTTTTGTGGCCCTCAAAAAGACTACTCTTCTAACCAGAGAAGGGATCTTAGCATGCCAAGGGGAAATCACAAAGTAACTCAATTAATCTGAGAAATCACAAAATAACTCAATCAATCTGAGAAATCACAAAGAAAGTACTTACTCAACTCGCTAAAGAAAGACACTTGGGGAAATCACTTAAGAAAGGGTCGGTTTATCTAGGAAATCATAAAATAATGTCAGAGTCAGTGAAATCATAAAAAAGAAGTAACGAAGCTAGTCTGGGAAATCAACAAAGTACAGTTAAGGTCATACGCAACATAGTTTGAACATTATTGGGTTCTTCCCTTGAGTTTAAGTGTTCCACTTAATGAAAGGCCTGTATGCAATACTTTAAATGTCTATATTTGGATTTATACTCCTCTTCTAAAACAAATTTGACGGGGAAAAATTTAGGAATTAATGTTTTGTAATTTTTGTATATTTTTAAAACTTTGAATAATGCAAAAATTTTCATAATTTGATATCTTCATAAAAACCCTGGTAATGCATGCTGAATTTTGTCTATGACTATACGATGGCACTATAATCTTAAATTAATAATATCTAGAACAGTTATCAGTGGGTAAGGTACGTTGCGTAAATCACAAAAAATAGTCACTTTTAGTGAAATCAGTGAAATATTTCTGTCAGTCACTCCACCAGTCCTGTTTTTATTGTCAGAGCAACTCCTCATAAACTGCTGCACAGAATTTAGTCAAAAATTTAGGAAACAATGTGTAAATGTGCATATTACCAGTAAATTCTGATTTCGGGGAGTTTCGGCACTTTTCAACCTAGATTTTTGGCCATATATCTTGAATATAGAGTCCCTGAAACGTTCTACTTTCCCATTTTCCCGTTCGCTCACCGTTTGTTCAGCGTGCGTTCACCGTTAGCTCTTCGTTCACTTTTTTGCGTTCACCGTTCAGCATGCGCTCGCGTTCACCGTTCACAAAACGTTCACTGTTCGCTCTTGTTCCGTTTACTTTCCGTTCACCTTGCGTTCACCGTTCACTTATCGTTCAGTCTTCATTTCATTCGGAACTCCGAAGATAACTACATGTAGGTTTGAGAATTATGAATGGTACTGCAAATATTCAGTTAATTAAATTGATGGTGTGGTTTAAAATTTTAGAAAAGACCAGCTGTTTAAAATAGTCTATTATTAGAGAAGGAAAATTAAATTGATGGTGTGGTTTTAAAATTTTAGAAAAGACCAGCTGTTTAAAATAGTCTATTAGAAAAGGAAAACTCCTTCCTTTACCGTACCTAACATATGTTTAAATATATGTTTGCCATTCAGTATAATTAAGATCCCCCCTGTTTTTTCTCCCGAAATAAAATTCTTATTGACTTTTTTCAGTATATTTTAATAACTATTTAATTTGTTTTGTAACACAAAAAAATCTGTCTTAAAACCAACATTAAACAGTCATTAAACAATAGTATTTTAGAATAAACTTGTGCCGACAGAAGTATTTTAAATTGGCAGGGAATATGTTTCAAATTCAATTAAAACTTTAGTATTTCCAAGATTTATATATATTCCAATAATTTATTTATTTTTTTCTGCAAAAATCAACTTTAGAAATGATAGGGAAAATATTAAAACGTATTGGAATACTGAGTGACTCTTTGCCTTCGGCATGTCCGATGAAACACGATTTTCACACCTCCACTGTGTCGAATGATTTTGATTCACAGGTCAAGCACGCTACTAGCACGGACTTCCCATGAAGGTGTCTTCTAGCTATTCCCACTTTTCAAAAATCTCAATTCCAGCTATTCCCACTTGCAAATAACAATAGATGTTTTGATTACTTAATTGTGTTTTTGCAGTAATTAGACTAATTACATCCCATCTTATATTTACCTCTATTTTACCAGTATTTGTATATTTTAAGACAGAAAAAATATATTTATCTAAAGATATATTTATTTTATTTGGAAAAAATGCAGATATATATTTATTTAATTGGAAAAAATGCATATCAATATGCAGAATGACTTTGGGAATGCATGTTAAACATGTTACATTTTGCTATACAGTGTAAAATTGTGTTCATTGAATTTCAGCATAAGATTTTTTATATGGATTTTAATGTATATTTGAGTGCTTATTTGATATTTGCTCTATATTATGAAATGTTTTACCATACATCAGTCCTAAGCAATGTGATTTTTTAATGAATAAAAATAAATAATTTATCTGCTATTTTTATTTGAGAAAGTCTAATTTCTCATTGAAATATAAGTAAAAAGTCTGATTTTTTAATTTGAAATAGCAAATTTACCTGTCCTATAGTCTAACATTGGTTAAATAATTACTGTTTTCACAGTAATGACATGTTTATTCAGCTAATTATTTGTTTACACAAAAATTCCACCTACTCCCACATGAAATCTTGCCTTTTTCTCGCTGCATTTCATTTCAGTCACTGATAGATTTACAAAATTGGATTTCTATGATTTTTTCATCATTTATTCCTTTAAATTTTTCATAAGTAAAGTTATCAAATCGGTTACTTAGGTAATACCGTACATATGTTTTTGGAAAATGTCGGAAATGAAAACAAAAAATGTCGGAAATGAAAACTAAAAAATGTCGGAAATGAAAAGTTGATAATTACCAAAAATTCCGGAAATGAAATGCAGCCCTTTTTCTACCTGATTTTCAGAAAGTGGGAATAGCTAGAATGAACAGGGAACCCCTGTGAACTGTGTGAACTTGATGATTGAAAATAAAAGCCAATGATTACTATCAAATGGATTTGTTAATCAAAAAAAAAGATTACCTTTACTGCTAGGAATATTTAGAAAAGAAATAATAGGAATTTTTATTTGATACAACAGATATCTGAGAACCGAGGGGGTTATCTCTCTCTCTCTCTCGTACATTTCTCTGTTCAATAAAAACTATGACGTCTCATAACTTATTTAGTTTTGAAAATTTAATCAGTTACAAATAATTTTAATGTTTCTTTCCTTTACCTTTACTGCTTTGAACATTTAGTTAAAAAAAATTTTTAAAAAATGAAGAATTTTATTTGATACAACAGATATATGAGAACCGAGGGGGTTATCTCTCCCTCCTACTCTCTGTTACATTTCTCTGTTCAATAAAAACAATGAGAGCACATTACTTATTAGTTTCGAAAATTTAATCTGTTACAATGCCTCTTTCCATCATCTTGTCCGAGGATAATCACGGTCGGGAAATGTCTACAGATACATGAAGAAGTTAGCTCAAATAATCGTCATAAAAGAATATAAAAGGACCATAAATATAGAATATTTTGCATCAGAATTTTAGTAAAACGAGTTTTTATGCAGTACGATAACAGTCAACATCAACAGATAATTGTGAATTTAAAAAATAAATCCGTTTTTTACTCAGAATTGCTTTGGCACGGAAATACGTGTATGGTTGTTTCAACCGCGTACAATGTAATTAATTTATTATATAAGTAGTAGTTTTATCTTCAGAAGTCCACAGCATTTTATTAGTGAAAAGAATTGGCATATTTTTATAATTTTTTATTTAATGTACATGCGTTCGGAAACAAATACACATGTTTTACGGCAATTTAAATCGTGTTATAAAGATATCGATTAAAAACATACGTACATATAGGTACAGAACAAAATGTTTTTATTATTGCCTTGACTGTGACCTATATGCCAAAAATAGCTTTTTCCACTGTTTGTCGTAACTTTTTAACCATAGGAGATAGGGACTTCATATTTGGTATGCGTACTCCACTAATAAAGCCCTTTCAGTTGACAACAAGGTCAATGATCTTGTGACCTTGACTGTGACATATATGCTAAAAATAGCTTTTTAAACTTTTTGCCATAACTTTTGAACCATAGGAGATAGGATCTTCATATATGGGATGCATACTCCACTGATTAAGTTCTTTCAAATGACCCCATGTTCAATGACCTTGTGACCTTGACTGTAACCTATATGCTAAAAATACCTTTTTACACTTTTTGCCATATCTTTTGAACCATAGGAGATAGGAACTTCATATTTGGGATGCATACTCCACTGATTAAGTTCTTTCAAATAACACCATGGTCAATGACCTTGACTGTGACCTATATGCTAAAAATAGCTTTTTACACTTTTTACCATAACTTTTAAACCATAGGAGATAGGGACTTCATATTTGGGATGCATACTCCACTGATAAAGTTCTTTCAAATGACACCACGGTCAATGACCTTGTGACCTTGACTGTGACCAATATGCTAAAAATAGATTTTTTGAACTTTGTTGCTGCCGGGCGCATAGTGTTTCACAAACACATCTTGTTTATTTAATGTACATGCGTTCGGAAACAAATACACATGTTTTACGGCAATTTAAATCGTGTTATAAAGATATCGATTAAAAACATACGTACATATATTTACAGAACAAAATGTTTTTATTATGTATTTACTTTTCCATTTATTTATTTATTTATCTATTGTTTATTTATATTTATGCACATAAAATTAGAATTATCTCAATGCAAGGAAAAGATCGGAGGCATTCCGAATAAATCATTCATCTTGCGTTCACCGTTCTTTCACCGTTAACTTTGCTCTCGCTTTCGCGCTCCATTCGCGTTCTGCGTTCACTCACCGTTCACCGTTCACACATCGTTGACCAAGTTGCGTTCAGCGTTCGCACATCGTTCACCCACCGTTCGTTCAGCGTTCGTTCACCGTTCAGGTGGGAAAGTAGAACGTTTCAGGGACTGTAGTAATATAGTATTATAATTCAAAAAAATATATAGAAATTATGTACCCAAATAGGAAATTCAACACAAGTTTAACTTTTACATTGTAGGTATAAAAAAATTCCAAAGATCCCTAGTAACTCAGCAGGAAGATACCAGACAAAGTATGCTACCAGGTTATCATCAGCATTATCAGCAGCATATCCATCCTCAGTATCATCATCATCAACATTTCCATCCTCAGCATCATCAACATTCCCATCCTCATCATCATCAACATTTTCATCCTCATCATCAGCTACATTTTCATCCTCATCATCAGCTACATTTCCATCCTCCTCCTCCTCCTCATCACCATCAACAGCATTTCCATTCTCATCTTCATCATCAACAGCATTTCCATCTTCATCCTCTTCATCATCATCACATACATTTCCATCCTCATCATCAACAGCATATTCATCCTCATCATCAAGATTTCAATCCTCCTCATCATCATCCTCAACATTTCCATCCTCTTACTCATCATCAATAGAAGCATTTCCGTTTTCATCTTCATCATCAACATTTCCATCCTCCTCCTCATCATCATTTCCATCATCAGAAGCAGCAGCACCATTTCTGTCAGGATCATCATCAGTATTTTCAGCATGAGCATGATCATGAACTGAAAACAAACCCTTCAAATGGAAATTTGGAAAGGAAGAAGAGTCAAAGGAAAATCTTGAGAAATTAGTGAGAATAGAAAGAAGTCAAATCATCCAAGGGAGACTATTATCAGGTCTTCTTTCATTTCAGCAAAGCCGTAACTCATATTAAAAATGTAAATACAATGTACATGTAGCTATATGTTTTATATTGATTAGTAATGCCAAATGTTCTTTTGTTTGATAAATGATCAAATGGCACAAATTTCTCAATTCATTTCTTGAACAGTGTGTTAGTGAATCTTTCCTATAATTGTGAAGATAAATACTGGATTGAAAGTGATTTCCCTCGATTTTTCGGGGGAAGATTAAAAGATCCATTAGTAAGTTGCTAATCCTTACTTTTCACATGTTGAGATCTGATACCTCGCCTGATGTCATATTAGAACATGTTGTATATATAATGTAGATTAGTGTAGAAGATTAATTTGATTTTTTTATTATTGGAAATAAGTCATAACAAGCAAATTCAAAGAATTGTGGTCCCCCGCTTTCGGTGTCTAATTGTGGGTGAGATGTCAAATATGAAAGCCCTATCATATGTCATTAAGAAATTATCAAAGTTGATTAAAAAAAAAAAATAAGGTCAATCGTGAAGGCCAAGGACAAGGAGGCAGAAATCATAGCATGCTTGAAAATATCTTGTCAAAGGTACTACACATGTCAAATATGAAAGCCCTATCTCTTCTCAAGCAAAAGTTAAAACGAACAAAATGCATTTGTGAAACATTGATGACCCCGTATGGCAACAAAGCGAAGATTAAACTTTTTTAAAATGTAAATTAAATATATTGGTACTCAAATTTTAAAAAGTAGGTCAAACTGCAAGGTCAAGGTAAAAGGGTGAAAGTTCTTGGTATCCAGTGAAAGGTCTTCTCACAATGATTACTTAGGTGAAGTATGAAAGCCCTAGTCCTTACCATTCAAAAGTTATGGCCAATGTTAAATCTTTAAAAAAGTAGGTCAAACTCCAAGATCAAGGTCGAAGGGTGTTAGTGCTTGATATCAAATGAAAGGTCTCGTCACAAGGATTAAATATTTGAGGTATGAAAACCATAGCCCAAACCCTTCACAAAAGTTATGCCCGAGGTTAATTTTTTTTAAAGTGGGCCAAACTCCAAGGTCAAGGTCAGAAGGTCAAAATTCTTGTTATCCCATGAAAGGACTTCTCTCAAGGATTATATATATGAAGTATGAAAGCCCTAGTCCTTACCGTTTTAAAGTTATGGCCAAGATTAATGTTTTTTCATAAGTACAGAAATCTCCAAGGTCAAGGTCAAAAGTTCTTGATATCCAATGAAAGGTCTTGCCACAAACAATAAATATATGAAATATAAAAGTCCTAGTATCTACCGTTCAAAAGTTATGCACGAAATAAAAAAAATATTTTTTTTGTGTAAAGTGGGTCAAACTCTAAGGTCAAGGTCAAAAGGTCAAATTTGGTGGTACCCAAAGAAAGGTCTTGTCACAAGGAATACACATGTGAAATATGAAAGTCATAGGTCCACTCAATCAAAAGTTATGGGCAAGGTTAAAGTTTTTGTGACGGACGGACAGACAGACAGACAGACTGACAGACAGACGAATGAGATTTAATGTCCCCTCGCTTTCGCGAAAGCGGGGGACAATAAAAAGAGTATGATGTTATTCTACTTGAAGATGTATAAAGAGTTGTATAATTTAAAGAAGATTTTAAAGATCATTATGCAATTGAAATTTGATCTGATAGAAAGACAATATTTTATTCCTACAAATAAAGATTTGAATTAACCCGACAAGATTCTAATATAATAAGGATATGGAGATAATGAACAGTATTCAATCTCAAAGTCCATTAAATAATACAAAATAGGAACAGAGCAAACAAAGCTCTCTGAAACATCAGAGGTGGGATCAGGTGCCATGGAGGAGTGAGCATCCCTTGCTGACCGGTCACACCCGCCATGTGCTCCTTGTCATGATCAGGAAATAACGGGAAAATCAGTCGTCAATTCAGTGTATAAATTAACGTATCGCCAGCTGTCAATCACAACAAATTTTCAACCAATGATTCTGCGCGTTCAGTAAAAACTTGCCCTGCCATATGCTCCGACAAACACTCTCAGTGGATTGAGTGGTCGACAATTAACAAATTGAACAAATAAGTCTATGATGTTTAAAAATATGCAGTTGGGGAACGTGCAATACCATGACAGGTATCCAGAAAGGGAATTATGGATGTTTCGGGACCGCCAAGCTTTGGGACACCGACGTTTTAGACCTGACAACACATTTCGGGACTTGGGTTTACACGTTTCGGGACTTCTAAATATTTTGGTCAGGAAATGAAATAAAACTCGTTTACTTGTTTGTCATGTTTATACATGTAAACTTTCTTAGTTTGATACACACACTCACAAAAAACGGTATAAATCCATGCACAGTATACACGGTATAGAGATTCATTTGACAGACTGTCTTGGCGTTAAAAATATAAAAATAATATGAATAATAGAATACAAGACATGTATATATCTATATATGATAGATAATTATGCTTAATCAGTAACACTTCTACCCTCAAAATAATTGTCAAAATACACACACATTTTAAAAGAGAACTTGACGCTTTTTGAGTTTTTAATTTCACATTTATCGCGTTGACTTGTATCTGAAAGTTACCGGTTTTTATTGCATATGCAGGATTAAGTTTATAAACTTTAACTTTTCACTTAATAAAAAATAAATTCGATTTAATCTACCCATTAAAAATGATTCTATTTTATCTCTAAAAATTATTTTTTAATTACCCCCCACCCCCACCCCAACTTATTACTAGCATTATTTAATTTATTATAAAATTAATGTATTGGCAAAATGTCGAACTTATTTAATAACTTAATTCTTTATATAAAGACATACATTGTCATTACCGGTATTTTAATCAATATCAGTAACGAATTAGTCCGACTTTGTAATATGAGGGTTGTCCCAGAAAAACACGAACTTTGTATATTAGATTTGTAAACATAATATATCTGACCAAAATTATTCAAAATCTTCATGCACTACTATCTATTATTGCTTAAAAGTGTGTATATTTTCCACCAGAACTTAAAGGTAAAGAAGAAAATTTTTCCAGAGTTGATATTATGGGAGTCCGAGAGGAACGACCTTTTGATTCGGGAAGGGGAGAGGGGCTTGCTTTTTCAGAGACAGAGTCAGATTATTTATTGTCATGTCGGTGAAGGACGGATTATTTATTTCCAATGGCATATTATTTTTTCTCCGCTTCACTGAAAAAGTCTCAAAAAAAGGGGGGGACGCCTTCGACAACCGAAAATTATTGTGGAGGTGGTGTGGGCATATTATTTATTTTCTTCCATTTGAGGAAATATTATTTATTTCCAAAACTGATTCAACATTCAACTCCTTTATCAGCCAGACACCCCCCTTCAGAATCAAATGATCGTCCCCTTGTAGATAGGAACTGCAATGAAGCGCATTGAAGTGGTAAAATTTTCCATTTGGGTGAAACGTTCTGAGTCATGTTTTGAACGTCAATTATAACATAGCGACACGCCCATTTCTTTAGAAAAGAGAAAGAAATATTCGTCGTTATGTTTTAGGACACCGTCACCGACACCCCATTTTCCGCGACAAGCAACATGAGTTACACTGAAATGAAGACTTTTAAACAAGAAAGAGCTATATAGAGAGTCTCCGCTTCAGTAAAACACACATTGAAACGAATTTGTACATAATTTTGATTTTATCATGCTCATTGGAGTTAGCATAACACATGTATCAGTCGAACACGTGCTTACTCGGTGTTTATATAGACCGTCAATTTGATTCGCTACTATATTTAAGGAATACCTGTTCCACAGGTATTCGATTGAATCATTTGACCTTTTCCTTTCTAAAGAAATGGGCGTGTCTAAAGAAAGCTCAAAACGTTCCATCCAAACGGAAAATTTTACCACTTCAATGCGCTTCATTGTAAATAGTTTGGTCCTGATTTTTAAAAAGAAGGCTAGAAATAACTTCTAACGGCAAATAAATATTATTTGGTCCAGCATAGTCTTTTAACCTATTTCGAGTATGCTGAATCCGAAAAAAATATGCTGGCCTTCATGAAAATGGCGTTAAATAGGTCAAAATGGCGATTCAAATTGGCGGACATCCAATTTTTCTAATTTTCTCTTAATTTCGTTCAAAAAGGAGAAATAATGTGTGAATATCTCACTGAGTGTAATGCAAATATAAAAATGTTAATAGTATGCTAATATTATTACTTTAACTCAGAAAATTTAGTCGTTTCTACACTTAATTCGAATTTTCTCTGATTTATTTGTCTTTTGCTTGTATGTTCTGCTTTGTTCAGGATTTTACATTTTTAAATATCCATATACTGCAGATTTGTATTTTTTCCTATGCATATTACTATTGTACAACTGAATGATGGTGCAGCTGTAAGTTATAAGTAAAAAATGGCGATTCAAAATGGCGGATTTTCATTTTTTTTTCAAATTATTTCTTAATGTTTAAATAGGAGAAAGAATATGTGAATATCTTACTGAGCGTAGTACAACTATATGAAAATGACAATAGAGCACTAATATTATCACTTTAAATAGGAAAATTTCATCATTTAAATTTGAATTGTGTTAGTTAGCTCAAAATGGCGATTCAAAATGACGAACACTCGAATTTCGTAAAATACTCATACTGCTTAATTCTAGCTTAGTCGTTTTGTGCAAAATAAATATATTACAGTTTGTTTTTTTTTTAAAGTAAAGAAATAATGAATAAATGTTCTGTTAAATTTGGAGGAAATTTTCGTTAATGACATGATTTTTATGACACGGTCTTTGTTTAATTACTTTTTTTTATTAAGATAAACTTGTGACATTTTTCCCTCTGCATCTCGCTATTCTACAACTGAATGATAGTCTAGCTGTAACTTACAATTCAAATTTATTTTCGGATAAAACACTGCAATGGTCCATTCATAAGTTTGCAGAAAACAAACAAGAAGATCCATCTCATCTGTTTGGTCTTAGTAAAGTGAGGCTTCCACTACTTATGCCGTATCTTAATACCACGTACTGCCTGGCATTGTGCTCGCTTTGTATGCATATAAAAAGAATGCGAAGCGTAATTTCTAGATAATTTTTGATGCACGTAACTGTATTTGTTACGCAACTTAAATACCAATATCATCACATTCCAGTCCATCTTCAACCATCCAATCTTTTCCCGTCCCTCCCTCCCTTCCACACACAGCGAACAGTAACAATGTCTTTCATAATGTTGATGGCAGGAGACAGGGTTTTGGTTTTTTTTCTCAAGGTAAAGCAAAGTTAATATAGGCAGAGGAAGTTCTCTTGGTGTCCTTTTCTTCTTAGTTTAGCCGATTATATTGATAAGTTCATTTTATGAACAAAAAAATACTAGCAAAGTTTTATTCATTTCTGGAAATAGTTAAAACAAACTAGACTTAAGAGTTTCCAAATGTTTTCCTCATATTTGACCGTGTTCCAAACCCCTTTCCACCTAAAATCACTCCTGAATCGCTGTCATTATCAATTCGCACTTCACTTCAACATCCCTCACCACACCATCGAACGTAACTGATGAAAAAATCTTGTCCGATTTCATCGAACCCTTTGTATTAGCTCTTGAAATAAGCACTTGTAAGAGCTAAGTAATATCCCTCAACATCTTCTATTCCAGCTTTAAATGCTGTATGTTCTAGTCAGTCTTCGGAATTTTTGTCTTGTCATCACTCAAGGTACTACACCTCTATGTTCAAATATTAAAAGTTTATTTTCTATGTAAATATCTCACTGAGATGTTTTTAAAATCTCTGATTTTAAAGACATTTCTATTTCGTGTCCATATAGATTTGTTGTCTTTTTTGGTAGAAAGGTCATTCTATTAGCAAGAAAATTCTCAAACTTTATAATCTGGAATTACATTGTGTGCATATTTTGATGATAAAATGTGAATGATTTTGCAATTTAAGAGCATATGCAGATTCCTCGTGATTTCTATCACGTACAAGCTTCGTACCAATAGGCCTAAAGCATTCTTGACTTCGATCTAGTCAACACTTCTTTTGACAACAAAAATTTTCCCAAACACTCCAAGAACTTTACAAGGCAAATTCTTTGTTAGGATAGTGAAAGGTTGTATCAAGAATCGAAGGTTTCCGATTTAAAAAAAAAAAAAATTCAATGTTCAATACATGATTATCCGTTCACAACATGAAATATTTGTGAATGCAGTTGAATATAACAAAATGCAAATGCAGGGACACAGAGTCAGAGCTGGATAATCAAGAACATTTGTAGTTTATTTATATATTATACTGGTTTTGATGATTTTTAACAAATATGTTGATATTTAGATATTATATTCAGATTTATATGATTTAATAATTCCTAGCTCTCTTTTTGGTTGTGGTCCATCATTTTAAAAATCATGTTTTGTTGCACTAGACCTTCCACATGAACATAAACTTTTTTTTTCCCAACAACTGATATGATTAGCAACCATTGAAGTACAATGTTCACTCGCCTTTATGCTCGGGGAATACTGCTCTTGGGATAGCTTGATTGGCATATTGTCCTCTAAACATCAATTATTGTAACTATGATGTTATAAACTTTTTTAATGAAGAAGCAAGGTGAGACAGATAATAGGTAAAATGTCTTCGAAACTGTCCTCAAAAGTTTATCTTAGTACTAGAAGTAATTAAACAAAGTCCTGTGTCATAAAATCATAAGTCATTAACAACAATTTCCTCTAACTTTAATTGAACATTTGAACATTATTTATTAATTTGGAAAAAAACAGTAATAAATTTATTTTGTGCACAACGACTCAGAATTAAGCAGTGTGAGTATTTTACGAAATTCGAGTGTTCGTCATTTTGAATCGCCATTTTGAGCTAATTAACACAATTCAAATTTAAATGATGAAATTTTCGTATTTAAAGTGATAATATTCGTGTTCTATTGTCATTTTCATATAGTTGTACTACGCTCAGTAAGATATTCACAAATTCTTTCTCTTATTTAAACATTAAGAAATAATTTGAAAAAATGAAAATCCGCCATTTTGAATCGCAATTTTGACTTATAATTTACGTTGCACCATCATTCAGTTGTACAATAGTAATATGCATAGGAAAAAATACAAATCTACTGTATATGGATATTTGCAAATGTATAATCCTGAAAAAAGCAGAATGTGCAAGCAGGAGACAAATAAATCAGAGAAAATTCGAATTAAATGTAGAAACGACTAAATTTTCTGAGTTAAAGTAATAATATTAGCATTCTATTATCATTTTTATTGTTGTAATACACTCAGTGAGATATTCACACATTTATTTCTCCATTTTGAACGACATTAAGAGAAATTTAGAAAAATTAAATGTCCGCCATTTTGAATCGCCATTTTGACCTATTTAACGCCATTTTCATGAAGGCCAGCATATTTTTTCGGATTCAGCATACTCGAAATAGGTCAAAAAACTATGCTGGACCAAATAATAATTATTTGCCGTTAGAAGTATTTTTTTTCTATAAATCGGACCTGACTAAAAAGCATGTCTGTACAATGTCGTTTGGGTTTTGTATATCATTGCTGATTTAATAAAATTATTACATTACAAATTGAATTAAAGGTCGTTGTCGTAATTTATCATTTACATGTATCCACATTTCAGTCGCAATATGCTTCTGTCTTCGTCGAACATGGATGTTTACAGCATGAGGGAACTCAGACTTTATCGTGCTTCGATAAACTTTTGCAGCAAAATCATCAGGAACTTCGGACAAGTCAACCGGCGTCGACTTATACTGAGTTACACGCTATGTTGATGATGTCGGAGCATCATAGGAGTTATCTCCCATAGCGCGATGGGCGGAGTTTGGCGGTACGTTAATTATGGACTAACAAATAGTATGAAAAACGTCAGTCAGCCTTTGACTCATTGATAAAGGCTACATTGTATTTGCTGATAAGGTAATTGTATCGACAATAGAACTACGAAATGATGACTTTAAACGAGACTGCTGATATTCTTGTTTCATCAATTTGCTTGTCAATAATTTACCTCGTTTTAGAAATTGTTAATACGTAGAGAATGCTCTTGCGTATCGAATCAGCTGAGATATATATACTCCGCATGCAGGTGATGAAGGTTTATTGCTGTATAAGTAAAGGGAAGTTATCGATAGAAAAGTTAGTCATCACGTTTATCATAAAGCTTGGTTCTTAGATTACCATAAGTGTCTTTTCAAGTAAAATATCCAGGTATGAAACAGAAGTGTCGGACTCCGTGGTATCTTTTATCTCAAACTCACCAAGAAATATCGTATCGACGTAGGATTGGAAATTGCCATTATTAATTGACAATAGGTCGTCGATATATTTAAATGTCGAGTTGAAGGCCACAGCAAGTGTTTTCTTCTTCAAAAATATGTACAAATCCTTTCCAGACAGTATATCTCAATAATTTGATCATTGACTCTATATAAAATTAATACCATGAGAATTGGAGCAACAAAAGTAATCTAGGCTAGATAATTTAAAGTTCTTATCAGTCAGATTTTTTAAATATTCGATTAAAGATGGGGGGATATAAATATGAAAGAGGAAATTCGGACTCTAATAATTACCACATTTATGGCCCAAACTCCAATCATTTCTTTATAAGAAGCAGCGCTGTTCCATTGCTATAATATTTCATTATTTAAAGAGTTTAGTTGCTTTTAATATTTTGTGTGTAAGAAAAAAATAGACATAGTGAGCAAATTTTTTTCCGAGTTAGGGGCCACTAGCATGAAAAGTAGGTCATTGACCTAGTTATTTGAAATTGAAATTTAACACAGAAAATCATAGGTATACAATGTGCAATAGATGGTTTTTCGTTCTTATCAGTGGAATTTTTGGTCATCTGAGTAAACCTTAAGATGTAACTTAATTACTTACTGCAAGTACAGATACCGTGACCATGGTAAAATCATCACAAGAACATCCTTTACGACAACAGGGCTCCGAGCACTATGCTGAATCAGTCCCTGTTACCACACTGCTCAACGCGTTATCGGCAACTCGGTTGTTATCGGATACTCGGTGCAGGAAAACACAATGCATAGAAAACGTAGATAATTTTAAATTTCTTCATTCAATGATAATTGTGTACTTCTGCAAACAAAGTTTGTGATCTTTGGCAGATAAATGATAGTACTTTCGACGGTAAAAGGCACGATACAAATAACTCTCTTTCAAGAGATCTACAGCTCTTTAAAATGAAATTTAATAAAATGTTCTGAATTTGTCAACATATTTTAGCATTTGTAGAGGTCAGAATCAATTCATTTTATTAAACAAAGTGATTTATTAACTATATGGACAATGATAAAACCTTTAGATAAGCAGACATACATCAAAATTCAAATTATGGTTTAGTTTACGGGCATTTAAAATGTTTCGCTGGGCAAAAACATGTTATCGGTAACACGGTTGAAGTTGCCGGATA
>PRKT01001177.1:4988-21191 GCA_003671525.1 Saccostrea glomerata
GGGGGGGGGGGGGGGGGCAAATATGTGACATGAAAACTTAATTTGGCAATTTCCCTTATTCCTAGCAGAAACATTTTGGAAACCCTAAGTTTCCGAGGGTTTCCGTAATTTACGTACCTAGGTATATCTATCCGTTTCATGCAAAATGTATAAACTCTTAGAATACCCGCGGGTGCAATATTTTCTCATAATTAAAAATGACAATGTAAACCGGTGTTAAGATGTCAATCATACTAGTGAAATGTCTATATAACAATCAAAAATTACATGCCTCAAGAATGAATTCCATATTCAATATTGTACAGACACATGTGTAAATTAAATAATGAAATCGCGACTTTATTCAAATTGTATTCATTACTCTGCGTCAAAGACGACAATTTTAATTCATACTGACTGTCTCAAGATATGAACTCTAATATGACAATACATAAATACAAACTGGAAGTAGAACTTCTCTTCAAACCTTGCCACAAGCTGTAACGGTCATACTTATCCACACAAATACGCACAAAGGTGATGTTATATCCCCTCCGCAACTAGAAATAAGTAAATGAAGATTCAATCAGTTTTTTGATCACCTTAACCAGATTCAATACCAGTGTATACTAGAATCTGGTCGCGTACCTATTTTGGAAGAAGACGTTTTATTTTTAGCTTTGCTGATCGAAAAACAGAAGAGTTTAAGCGATAGTTAGGTCCGTCCGTCTGTCTGTCCGTTCGTGAACATTTTTTTTTCAAAATTCTACTCCTCCAACATTTTTGCTCTGATTTCAAAATAACTTTGCACCTATTTGACTACGCTAAAATACATAATTCAGAATATTTTGTTTTTTCGATGAAAGGTGTTGCCATGATTATTCGAAACAGAAATTTCTTTGAAATATTTTTTATTTCGCCATTTGTTATTTGCAATGACATATTTCATTAACAAAAAATCTCCAGTGAGCCGTTTGGGACATAAAATTAATAGTTGTGGATCAAGCGCATACGATAGTCCAGTGACTGTGGTTCAACTGATTCGTTGAATTTAACATCAATTTAACATTCATATAAAAAATGATATTTCATTATCATTATTATTAATTTGTCAAAAATTGTTTAAGAAAAGTGTGTAGGGTATTATAAATAATAGTATCATGTCTCAATTTCAATTGTTGAATTCAGTGTTATTAAATCCAAAATAATTCAATTTTTTAGGGTACTGACAAAAACGAAAAAGCACCTTTTCGAGATTCGTTTTTCCGATTAGGCCATTCGGTCTTATCAAAAATGCCCATTGCTGCATTATCTGAAGCATCTTCAGCTTCTCGGAGAAGGATGAACATACTTTGGTAAGAATACAGAATCCCCTGACTTAGAAAACACGATGAAAATAACATATGTCTCAGATGCCTAATAATGAAGAATTATACACAAGATTTGGTTGGCTATTGAAGTGAGTTAAGACAAATAAGGAATAAATCCCGATATACATGATCGTTTTTTGTGAGACAATTCTCACAATCTGATAAATCTTTTTTTACCATTTTTGTTACATGTAATGTGCATTTTATGCATTTTTCCTGTTACCAATACATACATGTATCTTTTGAATATGTTCAATGCTTTAATACTGAATAACATCTTTTTTTTTCAAACTTGTCTAGTTCAAGATTTACATAGTTTCCTTCATTTTTAGAAATGCGTAATCCTTGATAAACACAAGCAACTGCATCCTCTGGTTCATGTAAATCAAAGTTTATGTAGTTTTCTGGTTTATTTAAGTTATTTAACGTTTGATAGGTGTGGGATTCATCATTTGGTTGTTTCAATGTATCTGTGCGGGTTATGTATACTTGTGGCTTCCTTCTCCTTTCTATCCAGGATCTGAAGATTCCTTTTCTAAAATATTTGATAAAATAACATGTAGTAATTTTGAGAATTTGAAGAAAATTTATTGAAAAAATCATGAATAGATACAAAAACAAAATCACTGTGACTACATATACCTAGTCTTTGGAATAAAAACAGAAACTGATACAAAAAATTACAAACTTATCCTACCGCAATAAAGAAATAGTCAATACAATAAGTATGGTTACAAAGGCAATTGCACCGAGAACCCCGCCAACGGTAGGTGGTTTTGCAGATTTGCTGTTCACTTTTAGACGAAAAGAACCATCACCTGAATAAAAAAGAAATATTTATCAAAATCAGATACATTTATATGGCCTGAAAAATACTCTATTTATGCAGCAAAATAAAGTTAAACATGATCCTATAGATCTTGTGGAAAATGTTTTTATTTCCTTACTTTGATCACATCTGTCTCCATAATATGATTCTTTACATCCTTCCGTACAACTACCATTGAATCTATCACAAGTACCATTAGCACAGTAGGCACTGCAGGAATGAATGCAATTTTCACCATACGTATTCTGAGGGCATTCTAAAATTTTAAAATTATGTTCTTTGAAACATATTGAAACATGTCAGAGAATAATATTAGCACCTGCATGTCGAGTTAAGAAACAATCTTTATTCATTCAAAATTCATTGTTTGAAGCTTCTTAAAAAGATATTTTATGGCTTCCTAAAGTTTAAATAAATTATGAGAAACATACAGCTTCCAATATTTGTTTTCTCTGCAGAAAATCAAAGAAAGTGCATTGAGAATATGAAGATGCTTGCGTTTTACCAAATTTCAAGTAAATAAACGTCAAGAAATCCGTTTTTGGAATAAACAAACAATTCTTTACCTGAAATGCAATTTGGGGAACCTGTCCAACCACTTTTACACCGACAGGATCCATCGATATGTTGACATTTTTCTTTACAATTCTGAGAGCAAATATTAGAGCAGTTTGCACCAAAGAAACCTGTCGCGCAAGCTATAATGAAACATTCATTGAAAATGTCAGTAGTTGTAGAGAAGAAGAAATTTACATGTAAGTATTGTAGAGTAATGTCCACATAAATTATTTGTTAAATCATACACTAAACTTCCGCATTACATTTGTGGCATAAACTCCCTAGGTAGCCACTTTGACAGCCATTTGGACACACCCCATCTACATGGTTACAAATTTCCTCATTGTTACAGTGTCCACTACAACGCTGTTTACATCCAGCACCAAACCAGCCACTGTGACATACTGTTGAAAACAAACAATAAGAAACACTTCACTTCCTTTAGAAAATCCTCAAAATGGTAACTTGTATGTTTCGAAAGTATGAGAAATCAAATTCAAATAGTATCTACACCTTCATTACAAAAACTTCCGATGTATCCAGGTGTACAGCCTGAGTCACAGTACCCTGTTTCCTTGTTACATGCGTTTCCATTTAAACAATGTCCGCTGCAGTTGAAAGCACAGTTAGGGCCATAGCGTCCATAACTACATGCTGTGTTAAATACTTAGTAGTCAACAAAAAATCCAATTATATGTATCGATGAAAACAAAAAAAATCAATAATTCTAGACTAAATAATATTAACTCACGTTCATTACACATTGGTCGTGTCCATCCAGAAGCACAACCTTTATCACAGATTCCGGTCACGTGGTTACAAGTTAGATCATCCAAGCAATGTCCTGAACATCGATGTATGCAGTTCTTACCATATGATCCACTATCACACGCTATTAGTGCATGTATAAATATACATTTAAGGTTTTGAAAGGACATAAAAAATGTAGTCAACTACTGGAATTGTAAAAGTGACCTTACGTGTTTGACAGAACTGACCAGTCCATCCAGGCGAACATCCCATACATGTTCCATTTATTATATCACATTTATTGTCTTCACAATGTTCAGAACATTCCATGTTGCACAATTTACCATATGTTCCCTCTTTACAACCTAAAATATTATTAACAGTGCAAATTTTTCTGACTGAAAATTTGAAAAATAAGATGTGTTTGTGAAACACTATGCGCCCGGCGATAACAAAATTCTTTTCAAAAGCTATTTCTAGCGTATATGTCACAGTCAGGGTCATTGACCTTGGTGTCATTTGAAAGAAATTGATTAGTAAAGTATTGATACCAAACATGATGTAGAGTCACTTGTATCTCTTGTGGTTCAAAAGTTATGGCAAAGGGTTATTAACAGTGCAAATTTTTCTAACTGAAAATTTGAAAAATAAGATGTGTTTGTGAAACACTATGAGCCCGGCGATAACAAAATTCTTTTCAAAAGCTATTTCTAGCGTATATGTCACAGTCAGGGTCATTGACCTTGGTGTCATTTGAAAGAAATTGATTAGTAAAGTATTGATACCAAATATGATGTCTGTATCTCTTGTGGTTCAAAAGTTATGGCAAAGGTACGAAAAAACTATTTTTAGCATAAAGGTCACAGTCAAGGTCACAAGGTCATTGACCTTGGTGTCATTTTAAAGAAAATAATTAGTGGAGTATGCATCCTTAATATGCAGTCTCTATCTTCTATGGTTCGAAAGTTACACATGTATGGCAAAGGTACGAAAAAAATATTTTTAGCATACAGGTCACAGTCAAGGTCACAAGGTCATTGACCTTGGTGTCGTTTGAAAGAGAGTTATCAGTGAAGTATGCATACCAAAGATGAAGTCTATCTTTTCTGGTTTAAAAGTTATGGCGAAGGTTAAAGTTTGCAGATAAAAAGTTATTTTTAGCATATAGGTCACAGTCAAGGTCACAAGGCCATTGGCCTTGGTCTCTATCTTTTATGGTTCCAAAGTTATGGCGAAGGTTAAAGTTTGCAGATAAACAGACAAACAAACAAACAGACAGACAGGACAAAAACAATATACGTCCCGGATCTATCAATCCTTGCGCATCAAAAACTTAAGCAAGAAAAACGGAAATACAATGTGTTCAAAATATTAAACAAGATGTGTTTGTGAAACACTGATGTCCCCGTATGGCAACAAATTAGCGAAGATTAAACTTTTCTTAAATGCAAACTCACTGGAAATACAGCTCTGAAATATGAAATCAGGCCAGGGTAAAAAAAATTTCATGAGTTTGAAAATCTTGGTATCCAATGACGTGTCTTTTCACAAGGATTACATATGTATAATATGAGATCACTAGCCCTGAGCCTTCAAAAGTAATGGCCAAGGTTAAAGTTTTTTTTCATACGAAAGTACAAAAATCTCCAAGGTTAAGGTCAAAAGGTCAAGGTAATTGGAATTTAATGAAAAGTCTTACCACAAGGATTAACAATGTAAAGTATAGAAGTCCTAAACGTTCAGAAGTTATGGTCAAGGTTAAAAAAATCAATAAGTAAGTCAAACTCAAGGTCAAGGTCATAGGGTGAAAGGTTTTGCTATCAAATGAAAGGTCTTGTCACAAGGATCAAATATTTAATGTATGAAAGCAAAAGCCCTAAATTTAAAAGTTCTCGTCAAACTTTGCTTTTTTAAAGTAGGTCAAACTCCAAGGTCAAGGTCTAAGGGTCAAAGTTCTGGGTTTCCAATGAAGGATCTACTCACAAGTATTACATATGTGAAGTATGAAAGCCATAGCCTTTACCGTTCAAAAGTTATGGCCAAGGTTAAAGTTTTTTCACAAGTACGGAAATCGTCAAGGTCAAGGTCAAAAGGTCAAGGTTGTTGGTGTCCAATGAAAGGTCTTTTAACAAAGCATACATATGTGAAGTATAAATGTCCTGGTATCTACTGTTCAAAAGATATGGCCAAAGTAAAAGTTTTAATTTTCATGTTAAAGTGGGTCAAACTCCAAGGTCAAGGTCAAAAGGTCAAATTTGGTGGTACGCAAAGAAAGGTCTAGTCACAAGGAATACACATGTGAAATATGAAAATCATGGGTCCACCAAATCAAAAGTTATGGGCAAGGTTAAAGTTTTTGCGGACAAACAGACAAACAGAGAGACAGACAGAGAGACAGACAGACGGACGGACACGACAAAAACTATATACCCCCGAAACTTCGTTTACAGGGGCATAAAAATGAAGCAAAAATTAAAGTAGGCAAATACAGATACATTGAAATACAAGATGTAGAACAAGGTGCCAAGAAAAGATTGAATTGCGACAAAATCTGAGAATTCTTGGCTTGGTTTATTTTTTGATACGATTAACATATTTCACCTTTTAAGGGAAACCAACGAAATATAACCTGATAATTAAAATCACGGATCTCGATTAAAATAAACCTTCCATATACATGTATCACAAATGTAAATTTTCTTTCTTTTATTTAAGTTTCGCTCTGTATTTCTTTGTTCGTTCTTTTTTTTTTTTAAATTACATTCAGTTATAAGGTGCTTGGATTTGAAGTTTGTATTTTCTCAAGTTATCGGAACAATCACATGACTTATATGTTCTATACCATAATAACTTTACCTGGATATTATCGAAACTTCGAATTTCAGAGTGCGTTTTATTGATATATCGTTGCACCTTTATAAAGAAAACTCTATCCTTGATACTTATGAAAAGAAGTAATTTTGTTGTGCATATGAAATATATTCAAACTATAATTCAAAAAGTTCCTAGTAGAAATGTGAGAAATAAAACCAACTCAACGGCATTGTCAGTCTGTGCTCAGTGATGTGTGTGGAGTTAAGCAAATTGGACAAACCCGGTGATCTAAAATGTTAAACATTAACAATCACAGAGCTCCTGTCATGTTTTAAAAACAGTTTACTCTTCACAAGTGTATTCAATTTGTTAAACTCTGGACACATCACACAGCATGGAGTGATAATACTATTAAGTTGGTTTGCCGTTTTACATGTCAACTTTTTATTTTCTTGATAAGATAGTTTAAATATTATTTCATTAAGGCTACACCAATTTGTTTTCTTGTTCATAAAATGTCAGATGAAGAGAAGTAGGAGCGGGCAAGCGATTTTATAATAATATAATCACATTATTGATGGTAAACTTTTTAGGCAGAACATAAAAAAATTAGCGGACAATTACATTTTTCTGCTTTATGTTTGATTTTTAGAGTAAGCAGATGTAAAATACGAAAAAATGGGAAATAGAAGAAACGTAAGCACGGAATTTTTCGGGTGATTAAATTTCCCGAAAAAATAAGCGCTTTCATTATAATTTCCATGTGAAATGCAATAGAAACATGTAAGTCATGATATGATACCGAACATTTGAAAAAAAATATTAACTTCAAATCTACATCTAAGGACCTTTCAAGCAAGAAACCAACCTTCCACTACCACTTCACATAAATCCGTTACAATCAATCTCTCATATCCTTCAGGGTAAGCAGCTTCATCAAATCGTTCGTTGTAAAATATAACATAAGAGCCATGTCCTTTACAGGTTGTTGTGAAGTCAAGGGAAGGTAACTGCGGTCCGTCTTTATAACACAAGTGACCATCTTCTTTGTTGGCAGTAGTAGAAAGATAAAGAGAAAATCCTGCAAAACGCCCTCTTTGTCTGTTTTCTACAATGAAAGACGCTAATCTTTTGATTAATTTCATCAAGAGGGCAGGGGGTGACCATTTTTAGAATATATCGGTCTCTCTCATAGGAAGAGTTACATATGCAGACACAAAAATGATCAAATTTAAAAGCTTAAATATATGACAGTTTTCTTTACCAAATGATAGTTGATAGCTTAAAATGTCATAGTTATTTAAAAAATAAAAGTTATATCTGATGATTAATTTATAGTCCCTCCCCCGACTCTTAAATTACTCTCTTTAAACTAGAGCAGCTGTGATTTCTGCAGAGAACCTTCATGCCTTGAGCAACTTGAAATGTCCGTAGGCACTATACAATAAAAGTACTACACATTTGAGTGAATCAGCAAGTTCCAATTCCCCAAGAGCAAGTATATTCCCCGAAGCGATTTGCATGAAGGACAAAGGATCTGAATACAGTGTTCCTCTAAAATAAAAAATGAATGAAACTTACCATATTGTTTCTCGAAGGTCTTAAACAGAATCCTAACGCTGTACACACTGTACACGTCTCCCAGATTCACATACCACCACACTGTTTTATATGCTGAGTAAAGACCGATGCTTTCAGTCTTCATACAAGTACTGTTGTCTCTGTCCACTGCATTACTTGCCCAGCAGTCCGATACAGGTTTACACACTGCCGAAGAACTTTGTTCCGATCTCTTACCATACGACAAGTCATCTTCAATGTAAAATATTAATAATAGATCTATCATATATTTTCATCGTCAGTTATACATGTATCATACAAAACAATGTATCAATAGAGAAGATTTGGAAGTACGTATATATTTTCTCTATCATTATATGCTCACTGATTGGCTCAAACTTGATCACATAATTATTGAATAAGAAATATGATAACAGAATATAGATTTGTTCTACTATTTGACATGTTTCTCGACATGATGTTTCTATGAAAATAGATATTTCTTATATTTTTATTTTCTCAAATAAGTGATAAAGTTTAACCAGAAGTATCTGTCGAGACTGAAGCTCTACTGGTTTGTACTTATAATAAAGAAAGAGAAAAGTAGCAGTAAGGATATAAAACTTTACAAAAGCAATGAATAGAATAATGACGAAAACCGATACACAGAATTATGTACATTAGTGTAGTCTACTTTTGTGCCAAGTTATACTGAAATCAGACCAAAACTGTAGGAGGAGTAGCATTTTGAATGATTTTCACGAAAATTTCTATTTTTAGTAACAACGACAACACCGTTCATCGAAATCAAAAACCGGTAAACAGAATTATGTATTTTAGTGTTGTCTATCTGTGTGCTAAATCATATTGAAATCAGATTAAAACTGTAGGAGGAGTAGCATTTTGAATAATTTTCACAAAAATTTCTATTTTTAGTAACAACGTGCCAAGTTATATTGAAATCAGACCAAAAGTGTAGGAGGAGTAGCATTTTGAATGATTTTCACAAAAATTTATATTTTTAGTAACAACGACAACACCGTTCATCGAAATTAAAAACCGATATACAGAATTATGTATTTTAGTGTAGTCTACTTGTGTGCTTTTCCTAAGGATTAAGAATAAAATTAAATTTGTGAGACTGCAAGGATATGTCAATCAAACCCGCCAAAATATTTAAAGTTTTAATAACTTTTAAATGAAATAAGATTTTTAATTAATTTTTGTGTGAAATGCTATTAAAATATATAATTCGTGATATTATACAGAAAAAATGAGAAAATATTAACTTCAAATCTGTGTCCAAGTACCTTTAAGTAAACGTTATCTTTCTTAATTATTTGAAAATACTTTGAAATAGGAAGAGATAGTGAACAATTATAAAGATAAAGAATATTTGATTTTAGTAATATAGCAAACTATAACATCCCCTTCAAAAGGAGATGGGTGAACTTAATGTGCAAAAACCCCACAAGCTTCATATATATAAAAATCATATTCACATTGTGATTTTAGTATTTAGAGTAAAGTTCTCATCATTGATTTTTGTAAAATCATGATAAACAAAAAGTTATGAGGAAAAATGTTCGTTAAAATTTATTCTTTTATTAAAAAAATAATGTGGTATCCACTGGGTTCGAACCCTAGCAATAAAAATCCTGAGATGCATTCTCTATTGAAACTACCACGCTCATAACCACTACGCTACACAATTCCTGATGAAGTGTGGCATTCAAATCATATTTGTGATATGACCATTGACATAAGGGACTTCATTTATTTCTCGAAAAGATACGAAAGTTATGCCATAAACTTATATTTTTAAGGTATAGTGGGTCATTGCTCCATAATTTTGGAAACCAAAATATGTATGTTTTTATGCAAACTTTGAGGATTACCTTTAAAAAAATGGAGAGAAGACCCACTCATAACGAAAAAAAGTGTTATAGTGTGAAAAATGACTCGTTTTGTCCTCTTTCGTGTGTGTATAATATTTCATAGGCAAATAACTTCAATTTTCATGAGATTTGTGCAAGTTGTAGAGATTTTACATAAGGTATACTCTAATGTTAGATGAAATATTAAGGAAAATTTTATACATGTATATTGGAGATTTAATTTTTCACCTTCATGTTTGTCGCGCTATTGGCTTATATATCTCTCGTCATGTTCACCCATCTCCTTAACGTGTAAAAAAGGTCTTAAATTAATGTAGGACAAAACACCCGTGGATTCTATTTTAACCCATTTCTTAAAAAGTACTGTAGAAAAGAAGAATATTACTATATTAACAACAATGGATGATCCCTGTAAGAAAAATAAATTTTGGCATGTTTGCGTCATATTTTGTGAAAAAATCAGAGAATCCTATATACTGGTCATTTGGGGGCTTACATTTTGGAATGTTTTTATGCTAAGCGTAATAAACAAGCATGTGGCAGTCTGTTATAAAATGCAGTGTAACTTTTGTTCCATGCATAGTAGAGGAATGATATTTGGACATATTTATAAGGAGTCTCCATTCTTTATGTACTACTAAGGTCAAGGTCATATCAAGAGGTCAAAGGTCAAATATTGTGACGTCATCTACTGAATCTTTAAGTTTTTTTGCCATTGAATTTTTTTTGATCTCAAAAATATCTGAAACCACTGGTTCGATTTTCTTTATTTTTACACATTTTATTCTAGGACCCATTTGAATCATTCTGTTGATTTTTTGTAAAAATTGAATCATACATTTTCTCTTAAGAAAACTTAAACTGTCGGATATTTACCTGTGAATTTTCAATTCTATTTTTGCATAATATTTTACTCAAATTTTCCAGTATCAAGTTGACTTACTAACTTAAAGCAACAAAAAGGTTATCTTTTTTGAAAGTATTAAACAATTTGCAATTGATCAATTGATAATTCTAAAATAAGGCTCATTCTCAAGTGTAATGCCTGATTTCACAATCTTCTAACAGGGGTCCGATAGGCAATATTTCATACT
The DNA here is from genome assembly GCA_003671525.1 of Saccostrea glomerata. Classification (NCBI taxonomy): domain Eukaryota; kingdom Metazoa; phylum Mollusca; class Bivalvia; order Ostreida; family Ostreidae; genus Saccostrea; species Saccostrea glomerata. The sequence goes on from PRKT01001177.1 coordinate 15,841, forward strand.
ATGTGGGCAAAAAATGTGCGGTTGAATTTCTTTCATATCATATATAGAGAGAGATTTTGTATCCTAGAACAAAATATTAAAGTTTCTGGAAAATTGAATTTGAGGAAAAATTTAGCTTATCTATTGTGTCCTACCTTAAAGCATTTTTTTCTTGTATTACCGTCATTAAATTTAATTTAAAACTAAATTGAGCATCGTTACGTACTAATCGAACATTCATTGACATTATATAGATAATTCTACATACCATATCCATACGATTTCCAATAAAACCTCGAGAAGAAAATTATCAGTATAAGTTTCATGATGACGCAAAAATACCTGGGCCCCCCAAGAAGGAAGTTGATATTACTTTCAAAATAAACATGCTAAAGGCCATCTTGAAACAAAACAATTATTTGTTTTCTTACGACCAGTTGGTTAAAAATTACCCGGTTCATTTGTTTTTTGTTTTTGTGTTTGGTTTTTTTTGTTGTTGTTTTTTATTGTCGGCTAGGAAACCTTTTTTTTCCATTTTATCCCTTAGTCTTATCATTCCGTCAACAATTATGTTTTAATATATTTTTAACTTACTTACCGACCCATTGCTTTTGTCCTGCATAGATGGAAGACAACAAACATTACTTTAAAGTTGGCGTTTCCTTTTCAAAACAGCTGGTGTTTTTAATTAATCACAATTCAATAAGAAAGACTCACTTTAAAGTCCCTGTAAATTTCTTTAAATCAGTACTGTTAAGTTTCGGTTGACAATGTCGTATTCATCACTAGGTCAGTTGGTGGCCGTATATCTATTGAACTTGATGTAATTTTTCCCTAGACAGTTTATTATGGCTTCATAAAATGCTTCATTTCTTAATTTTCTTTCAATTCAAATGTTGAAGTATTTTTTCTATATTTCACAACCTCTGACGCAAAATATGCAATCACATAATACAAAATCTTTTTTTTTTCTGAAGGCCATAGAACATGTTTGAATTTTTGGAGCGAGGGCTGTGCTACATATGTAATATTTAAATACTTTCATAAAAAAATCAAATAAGCCTATTTTCTTCAATATTCCAGAAAATTGGATTTCCCAAATTCCGTTTTCCTATGCTTAAATTATCCAAAAACAAATTATAGTCTCTTCTTTTTTGATAGTATTAAATTAATCAAAGCGTGATTGTCAATTATTTGATAAAATGAGAGGGCCTTGTTATGCATAAAGGGATCCTATCTCTTTGCTTAGAGAATTCCAAAGGACAAAATAAAGCTCCATCATTATTGTGTTGTATGTGTGTGCTTTAAAATCGAACCTATTTGAAGTCAGTATGTGTATAAAATTAATGAAGCTCGTTTTTCACAAAAAAAAATGCTGAAATAGTGCCGTCGTTAAACAATCATAGTCAATTAATCTTCATTACTTAAATATTGCAAATGATTACTGAAGGAAAAAAGGAACATTATGTGTTACCTTTAATCTGTATTGACAAGATTATTCTTAAGCTCGTAAAAGAAAGGCTTATTGTATGACATATTTTATTGACATGCCAAAGTTTTTAATATTCAAAATATTTCCTGTAGATATTTGCTTTGCTCCATTTATTTCCTTCTAATTATAAATGCAGTGCAGTTGTGTATTTAGCATTGACAAAACTTAATACACTTATCCAGTAAAAATCAAATAACTGTTTATAGTTGTCCAATGAGCGAAAGTGGGAAATATTTTAAAAGACTAGATTTAGGATCTATTACCCTACGGCTTCAATAAGGAGGACTATTCCATCACGGATAAGATGGACAATCTGTGTCACTCAAAGTATTTTCAAAATTTTAATAAAACCATCATATACATGTACATACATGTATAGAAAGTTAACCCTTATAAACACGATTGGCACATTACAATACAGAGGTTGTTCATCTCATCAATCATAAAAGCAGAAAATGGAAAGTTATTTAATATTTTTGGACAATTATATCGTTTCTGTTAAGAAAGAATAAACGATTTAATCTAGCTGAAAATTGCGATCTAGGTTAAAATGCATTTTGTCATAAAATAACGCAGATAAAAAATAAAACAATGTTATTATATATATTACTTGCTTAAAAGATCTTCTTTTTTTAAATCCATCCCAAGAGTTAAGGACAAAGATCTTTTGGTAGTATGACAGAATATAATGATGGATTAAAAATATATATGAGCTGCTAACGTATATTTAAGGAATAACTGTCTAATTTTTCGATTTCATGATCTGATCAATCGATTGGGTGACGTGATAATTTGCAGAAACGCCAAAGGCGTTTATTCATGAAATTATCACGCAAGGCAATCGATGGATCATCGTCATTATACTGAAAAATCTTACAGTTATTTGTTATATTTACATGCTTTGATTCCGCCAATCCAAGTGCTCCAAGCCCTGTTTCTGTCTAGCTGTTTGTTCCGCCCTGAACGTGTTTTTTTTTTTTTTGAACCGTACCAATACATTGATGGGGAAATAAAGTTCATTTGCAATTTGTAATTTTATCTCAGACAAAGACATTGGAAATCTAAATATAAAAGTGTGAATAGACCAAAAATTGAAAGCTCTACTAGAATTAACAAGGCACTTTATAAAAAATCTCAATTATAATACGTACATACATGTACATAAATGCAAAGCATCAACAAAAACACAACTGAGATATAACAAGTATTTAATTCATTTGTTTTAATAACCTCAATCTTTGAATGTTCATTGTCCTTTTTTCTAAAAGTATGAATGAAATCCAATGATGCTGAAGCGTAATAAAAATGTTTTAAATTGCTTCTAGTTTCATATTAACATAACTTTCTTTATCCTTGGGGTCACGTAACTCTTGGTAAGCGTGTGAATCATTTTTAGGTGATTCAATAGAAACATAGTTCCCTTCGTCAATGGAGGAATTCAGTGCTTGGTAGGTATGTGATTCCTCTTTCGGATTTGGTAATGTTTCCATCAGTGTGTGTAATGTTCCTGTGCAGGTTACATACGTCTGGGAGTGTCTTCTCCTGCTTATGCAATTTCGAAAAATTCTTCTTCTGAGAAAAAAGGTTTAGAAATATAATTACACGCAAAACCATTTAATAGTCTGAAGATAATAGATAGATATACTGAATATTCGACAAATGCTCTTAAAAATCATTAAGGTTTAACATTTTGTCAGAGAAAAGATGTCGATTATATTGTTAAAATGCAAAATCCTAGTTCATGCCTTTATGCATTTAAATAAATTGACATCATCATGATTCATAAAATCGTAAGAATACAAAAAAATATAATACCGTATTAATGAAACTGTAACTGTTAAAAGGATGAGAAAAGAGGCACATGCTCCAAAAATCCCGCCAAAAACAAGTGGTTTTGAAGGCATACTCTTATAACGGAGGATCAGCGTAAAAAGAGTACTTTTTCCTTGACAAAAAATCATCTTGTGGTAAGATTTTTAATAAACTCAGTTGTGAATAATAATTTTATTAAAACTCAGATTTGAACATGTTCTTATGCTTTTAAATCTCATGGTTTTCAGCATTTAAATGAAATCATTCCGGTAATGGACTCACTTTTGTTACACATTTTACCAATATATGGCTTTGTACATCCTTCTGAACAACTTCCATTAAATCTATCACAGTTGCCATTAGCACAATTTGAACTACAGGGATGAACACAATTTTCACCATGCATTTTTTGAGGACATTCTGAAATGGTTTCAGTTATTATTAAAAACAAACATAAATCTACACAACCTGATACATGTAATGCTTAATTATAAAAAATGACCAACAATGCAATTTGTATTCAATTTTTTTAATAAGATATTCCCATAAAATATTGAATATTCTTTTTAACCCCACCCACCTCTCTTGGTATCATTATATAACTAAATCTAACTTAAATCTACACTTCATAATAGAGATTTCTTTTTTTTTCCTCAGTGGCTTTAAAAATATATAGGAATATGATATAACTAGCTGCAATAATGTAGCCCTCTCCGATTTTTTTTAATTTGGTGTTTTCTGGAGAGGGCTATGTACAATTTCATAGCATCTCCGTAATGCTGCAAATATTTTTTTAAATAGGGGCGACTGCAGACAAAATAAATTTTTACATTCAACTTGCTTCTAATAAGCCTAAGGAGTTGCAATGTAGCTCTCCCCCCCTCCCCCCCCCAAAAAAAAGAAAAAAAGGGGGAGAGGGCTACATTATTGCAGCTAGATATAACTTCCTATACTTTTGATTCCCCCTTGAAGCGACCAACCTGCAGAACTGTAGCTCTTCGATAAAATTTATCGACAGACCGTATACATACCAATTCCTTCAGACCAGAGAGCTACAGATCTGCATCTATATAGCGATCGAGAATTTCCTTTTCCAAAGTCTGCCTCCATGAAAAAATACAATGTAGTTTGTAACTGCATGACCACGTGATTTGTTTTTTCATTGAAAGTTGGGGATATTATTTTCGGTGTGTCAGTCGGTCTGTATTTCACATTGTAACACTTCTGCCTCGCTTGATATCTCCAGAAGCCTTAGAGCTTTTGCATACATTTACAAGTTCACATAAAAACACCTTATGAACTAAGGAATACCTAATATATTGATTTTGACTTCAAAAGGTCAAAGGTTAAGATAATAAATTTAGAAAATATATTATGTGTATAAATGTAATTTCCTACTGATATCTCAAGAAGCTTTTGAGTTTTTACAATGACATTTCATACCATAACTCTTTGTGGCTTCGCTCAGCCTTCTTAAAAGTGTCCCCCTCCCCTCAATTACTTAATTATGTTCCCCAAACGAAGTTGGGGAACATATTGTTTTTACTCTGTTTCTTATTAAGTCTTCCGTTCACAACGGAAGACTTATAGTGATTGTATTGTTTCTTTTTATTATTAGGGCTTTTCGACTTTTGTCGAAAAGACCTATTGTTTTCGTCTTGTTTATTAAGTCTTCCGTTCACAACGGAAGACTTATAGTGTTTGTATTGTTTCTTTTTATTATTATTATTATTATTATTATTATTATTCCTCCCAAATTTTGTGAGCGCAATTACTCAGAGATGGCAGGATAGATTTTCACAATTTTTCTCATGTACGTAGGTTGATATATGAAGTTTATATAAAATTCCGGTTTTTGAAAAATTCACTTCCGGTCCGAAGTTATGGCCGATTTTCGAATTTTAAAATGACCTTTTGTCCGGCATTTTTATCGGAAACGGTTTGAGGTAAAGATATGAAATTTACAGGAGTATTAGATCATGATATTCTATTTGTTTTGAAGTTGTTTTCGTGTGTTTCCAGTACTTCCTGTCCGAACCGGAAGTGAATTTGTTTTTGGTCAATTTTT
>PRKT01001177.1:30497-61753 GCA_003671525.1 Saccostrea glomerata
TTTTTCCTGCACTACTTTCTTCTCCTACCGATTCTAAAAATAAAATGGGATGTACCCAATTAAGGTCTTCCGTTTCCAACGGAAAGGACTGATACGACTCGATGGTTGTCCAAGCTTAGCTAATGGACCATTGTTTTAGTGATGATAAAAATGAAAGTCTTGTCCAGTACGGGGCGACATATGCTATTGCTTGCAATAGCAGACTTTCTAGTTATTTTTCTTCTTCTTCCTGGGTACTTTTTTGTCCGGGAGTGATCTTGTAAACTGTTCATCCGATGTAGGTAAAACCTTTTTAGGGTCAGTAGACTTGTTATGTAGATTTGCGGAATCAAGGTAATTTTGCGCGCACGTGCTTGCAAGAGCGTGCACGTGCAACACGTGAAATGACCAATATAATAGATATAGCCGTAACTTTTCTATTTTTTGATGAAATGATTTGAAACTTATAATAAGAAGATATATTAGTTGCATAGACATGTTGACATGGTCAAAATAGCAAGATCTCGCGCGCATGCACGTGTGCTTCGCTCTGATTGGCTGAAACTAAAGTCTCAATATCTTTCTTGTTTTTTGACAAAATCCTTTGAAATTTTGAACATAGTCATACATTATGAAGATCTACAGCATGCAATATAAGAATTATCATAAAAGCATGCGCATGCACATGTGCTGCAATCTGATTGGCTGAAACTTTAAATGGCTATAACTCCTTTGTTTTTCAACCAAACAGGATGGGATTTAGAACATAGATAGACATAATGAATCCTTACAAGAAGGTATGATCATCATGCACATGCATGCACGTGCGTGCACGTGGAATGAGTAAATTTAAAAATACACTTGAATTAGAGTATTTTTTAAAAACTTTTGAATTAAATGCTATAATATTCAGTATATTAAAATATAGAGAAAGTGTAGACAAGTTGATATGGTCATAACGCACATGCATTCACATGCGCACGTGTGCAAAGCTGAAATTTAAAGATGCTTGGTATACATCTGGGAAAACGTTGTTAAAGTCTAAAATGCATAGAGTTTTCCTTATTTAATGAAGCTTACAGGGAATATGGCACAAAAAGGGAGTTCAGGAGCATTTGGGGAACATCTGTAACGGTCCCCGTTACAATTAGAACTAGTTACTAAACTGATTGAATGCTCTCCTTTTCTTCTTTAAGCAGGGGAAACAGATTCTCTTAATAGGCTTGGTTAAAAGAAGCCAACAAAACAAGAAATCCTTGTAGATGGAAATGTGTTAATATGAACATATAAATCTAGCTACCTTTACTACACATATCTCCCATCCATCCTGAGGCGCATCCATCAACACATCTGTCCAACTCGTGATGACACAAACCGTTTTTACAATGTCCAACACATTTGTAATTACAACCAGGTCCATACCAACCAAAAGGGCACGCTGTGTGTTTAAAAGTTTTTAAAATATAACAATTCGATTGAAATAGAAAAAAAGATCAGTCTTATTTTTCAGAGACGAAAAAAAGAACATGCATGTGATAATTTTACTTTTTCAAACTAACATAAAATTAGAACAAAAACTAGAGGTACCATGAGCAGTGAGCTCACCCCGCCTCCTATATAAATATAATGGCAGTGTCAATGTTTTGCTATGGGAAACCCAAAATACCGTATAAGTAGAATTTTAGCAAGGATTTAATTTTGGCATTATTAGCGAGGGCGCCGAGACCGCCAAAATTGAATATCGCTAAAAATTAATTGTGTTTTATTTGTAATAGCTTCTTTAATGTGCATTTTAAAATCGCTAAAATAACATCTCGCTAAAAATAAATTATCAGTTTTTAAGGACAAATCGCTAAATTTGCGTCTCGCTAAAATTTCCACTTATACGGTACATGTCGAATAGGAGGTGCACAATGGCAGGGTGAAATAAAGATTCTGTGAAAGTCTCATATAATTTCATTCATTGGTATGAGAGAAGTTGCTGAAAAGAGATGGGTACCCCAAAGCGTAACAGACGGACGGGCGGACGGACATCCCGATTACTATATACCCTCCTCCTATCCAAGCGAAGGGGGTATAATCAAGCTAGTCTGTTCGAAAAGGTCACAAAAACATTTTGTACTTAGTTTGCTCTCTCGAAAAAAAAAAGTCACATTAACTGCGACTTAAACAGTAACGGATTTTCTCTTACACATAATGGTCACACATGTCTCCGGTCCATCCTGGCCTACATTCCAGACAACTACCGTTAACTCTGTTGCATCTTTGATCTTGACAGTTGAGAGGGCATGGTATGTCACAATTAACTCCATAAACTTCCTTTTTGTCACAACCTGATAGTACGATTCTCAGTTAACCTTGGACTACTTTCTCGACGTAATTAAGGTCATTGGTTAAGAAATTAATAATATCAGCAAATTTGTTGACGATGGGAAGACTTAAGCCCCACGTCTCTTCCGTGCGAAATCTTGTGATTGGATAATTGACACTTTCGTTGATACATGTACTTGCCGGAATGTATATTTCAACAGTGAATGAAAGGCTGTGTAAATTTCAAACGCTAATTATGTAACGTCGATTATTTCCTATTTAGCTTGTAACACGAGCTTTGATTGGTTACAAAATTGGGTGTAAATATCCGTGTACCCAACTTGAGCCGGGTGTAAATAAAACGTGACGTCACAATGCATACCTTCTCTATGATAACAACCAAATAACATGACATCACGATACAAAGTATTTCGTAGTTATCTATAATCGATAGATCAGATTGAGTCACACTCTGATGTTTACAAAGCATTTTAAGAATTTATAGGTACAAAGGAAATAAATTCGTTATCCAGGTCCAGTCAAGGGTGTACCTGTAGGGATTTAACCCGGGTTGCAATTCATACACCCTTCGTCCTCATGCAGGGTGTATGGAATAAAACCCGTAATGAGAATTGTTCAAAAAAAATATTCCGTGTAATGAAATGCTTAATTGTTCATTTAAACAACATACACACCTTAAACAACGTGACAAATTGAGATGAAGAGACTTCTACCAGTTATTTTTTTAAATAAATGCACATGAAGAGCCGAGCACATGACAAAGAACAGTTGCAACTTTTTTTTATCTCATACGTGTTGGGGTACCGCCCATTAGATAAACCTGTGCTTTATCCACGGGTAGATGCTTTATCAAAAGCACTTCCGGTTTTGACATGATCTCTTGCTTCAAGATTTTATTTTATTGAAACTTTTATTGAGAAAATTATTGCCCTAATAAAATGAATGATAAAGAGCGATAATATTGTTAACAGCAAGAAAAAGATTCGTATATGTCAAAGAAGTGTCTTTTTTTATCAAGGAACCTATATTGGCTACTTGAAGACAGATGTTACCCCCCCCCCCCTTTAAATCGTTTTCGGAGAAAGTAAAGCCTAGCAGTTAAGTTGTTGTTATATAAAGATTCCTTCAACATCTTCAATAATGCTTTCTTATATTATACTACATATGCCTACCAAATAATATAGGTGTAACTTACCATGGATCAACAATGAATCTACAAGTAGGCCCCTAGCCTTGCCTAACACATTTTGTAATGCCATCGTCCAAAGAGTTCATTTTCACATTCCCACGGTCCTTCCAACTTTTATTCAGAAGTTCGTGTGATGTAAAGCTCCAGCAATTGTCATATAATGCTTTCAAAGACGCAGATAGCAAAAATTTGAAATTTTGAACACGATCTACTTTTTTTCGAGGCATGTCAACACCAACGATGCTACGTCATCAAGTTATACGTCATCAATTTGAATTAGCAATCATTTATCTAGTTTCGCAGGGGAAGTCTCAAAGTTTTGTTAAAACGAAAGTCGAAGTCGTGTGAGTTAAATAGAACAATTGTAATTGTGTGATTTAATATTGGCTTTATCCAACTCGTTGAAATGGTGTATATTCGCTCGGCAAGCCTCGCGAATATATACACCATTTCAACTCGTTGGATAAAGCCAATATCAAATCACACAATATAGGTATTTCTATTTATTGCCTTTAAGTAGATCAACTGCGGCCTAGATTCAAACTCTCAACCTCCAGTGACGGAACTAGTGCTCTAGCGACTTAGCTACTGTAAACAGCTTGAGTGAATTGAAGAAAGTCGTAAACTGAAGTTTACTGGGTTTTTTTTTTTTATCTAAGATAACAATTAGATTATATTGATGTGTTTTTGATACGAATATGGATTTAAAAACTCGTACAAAAACCAAATAATATTAAAATAACACACAACTTGAAAGCAAACTCTTTAATAATGTATTATTCTTTTGTTTACGTTAAGTTGATAAGGTGACGCTTAAAATGTAATATAAAGACAGTCAAATAATTCCTTCGATAAAATATTTAATCGGCTTTTAGTATAAATAAAGTTTGAAATGTACACAACAATTAATTAATTAAAAAAATGATATTGAAGGTCAGTGCACCTTACCATATGCATTCATAAATCCGGATATCAATGAAAGTACATTGATAATAATGTTTGCAGAGGAATCCATACTTCTAACAGTCGTTGCTTTAAAGGAAATAAGGAAATCAACGAAAAAATTATTCATTTATTTCAAATTCAAAAAAAAGTATGTAAATAAGTCAATTGCGTAATGTTTATAATGACATGCAGTTACAGGGAATTATTTCAAGTCCTTGCATAGAATGCAGATACTCTAGTAGGCAGTGATGCCGTAATAAATATATATACACGTAATACAGAAATTCAAAAGTATGGCTGGTTAGAGATGAACTACAAAACGAAATAAAACTGCACAGTGGTAGAAGGTGTATCGTAATGTAACAACGGTGGAGAACCAGGCCTAAGAAATTTTATTATGCGGCCGAATCGAAAGATCCGAGGCGTATATTGTTTTTGTCCTGTCTGTCTGTTTGTTTTTCTGCAAACTTTAACCTTCGCCATTACTTTTGAACCATGAATGAAAGAAACTTCATATTTGGTATGCCAATTTCACTACTTTAGCTCTTTCAAATCACACCAAGGTCAATGACCTTGTAACCTTGACTGTGACCTCTATGCTAAAATAGTATTTTTTGCAAACTTTAACCTTAAAGTTTTGAATCATAAAAGATAGAGAACTCATATTTGGTATGCATACATCACTGATTTAGCTCTTTTAAATGACACCATGGCGAATGACTTTGTGACCTTGACTGTGACCTACATGTATACGCTAATTATATCTTTATTGTCGGTAAACTTTAAACTCCGCCATAACTTTTGAACGAAGAAAAGAAAGAAAATTAAAATTTGGCATCCATACTCCACTAATTAAGCCCTTTCCCATGACACCAAGGTCAATGACCTTGACTGTGTCCTTTATGCTAAAAATAGCTTTTTTGAACCTTCAACATAACTTTTGAACCATGAAAGATAGAGACTTCAGATTTGATATGCATTCTTCACTAATCAAGGTCTTTCAAATGACACCAAGATCAATGACTTTGTTACGTTGTTCGTGACCTAAAGGGTGTTAAGAATGTTAAATCCCAATTTTTCTTTCATTTTCGAAAAGAAATACAAAGAGACTATATTTAAAGTTTGTGATATTTAATGTTCACAGAATCCATTCTTGCTATTGATAAGGTTTGAACTGAGTTTGGTTGAAAGGAAAAGGGGAGGGCAGGTATTAAAACAGATGATGTCTGTGCAGAAAAATCAGGGATGAAGCATATTTGTAAAATATCTGAGGCACATATGTCAGTATATCCTTTCAAATACTTATGTCAGCATATCCTTTCAAATACTTATGCAAAACTCCTCTAGTTGGAATAGAATATATGAATATGACAAACTATTCTTTGGAAAAATTACTATAATCTTTCTTTTACCTAACCTCATCAGTTGTGAACTTGTGAATAACAAGAGTAAATAATCCAACATTTTGACGCGAAATGACCAGCATTTTTATCATTTTAGTGTTTTAAAGATGGTTATGTATATTTTCATATTGAAAAAAATCCTGTAATTTCCTGTGAAAATTAATTGCTGTGAATCAAAATCACAATCTTGTGATTATGCCAGACTGGAAATTTAGTTTTTCTTATCTTTTCAGTAAACAATACTTCAAAATTTTCAAAAATTATTTTTAAACTTTCTTAACACACTTATATGCTAAAAATATGCGGGGTTTTTTTAACTTTGTTGCCGCCGGGCGCATAGTGTTTCACAAACACATCTTGTTAAAATACAGTTTCGTGAATACAGTTTCGTGAAACTATATCCACTTTGATTGAGATGGTAGTGAATGATTATTGATTGAAAATTAATTTCATTTTCAATATGTACATCTTTTACCTAATCTGAAATACAAAAAAAAATATTGCGGACATATTTATGAACTGGTGTCCATTAAAATCGATTTCTGTAGCTACGACTTCACAATTTTTTCGAAATTAATCATCCTTTGAATATTTGCTCTACGAGATAAGATAAGGTGTATTATTACCTTATTTGTTAAAATACTAAATTAATCCGACTTAACTCAATATGAGTTAAGTCCCGTTATGGAGACAAATAGAGATAAAAAGTTCAGGGAAGATAACTCTCACTCCAATGCACTGACTTCATTTAGCCACATCCATTGCGCATGTGCATTTGCTCTTCCTTTCCATCTTCCGTCATCCATTGAAGTTCAGCATCGAGTTTAGTCTCAACAATATTCATCTTCAACTTATGTTCCTTTGACTGTCCAACGTCGGAAATATGAACATAATCAGGGCAAATAGATCCTGGATTAAACGCCCATCCATATTACCCGATGTGAGAATAATATATTACCAATAGCCACCATGCAGTGATCACGTGCCAGTTGGATCCGCCACGAAATGGATCGGTGTCACATATCATCGGGTTCGGACTGCAAAATATTCCATCCATCATGGCTTCCGTGTAAACATGTGTCGGTAAAATTGTTTTAATTTTTAAGTGCAGCGAGGAACTTGACTGTAAATCAACCTTAAAAAAGACATTTTCTGCGCATTCAACCATTGTGGCATTTATCACTTTGATAATTTAACTGTTAATATTTACTTGCCATTTAATTGAATTATTTTGTGCATCAATCAGCTGATCTCTTGTCAGTCTTGTAAATTTTTACACTTGTGCTTGTCTTGATATATGCTATTTACTCAATGTTTATTTATTTATTTTTGCATTGACATCACCTCGGTCATCACCACCATTGTTTGTGCCTCCATGTTTTACACTGGTTGAGAAATATTTTTGAAGAAAGAGTCACAGATCAGGGAGTGTGAGAGTTTTCAGATTAACAAGAGGTAAAGCTATGACTGCTTGAGAAGGGAACCATCTACAGATCAGGTTCATATACCACATATTTGGCAAGATTTGTGTTTAGTGAAGTTTGTGTATATTGTGATGTCTATTTGTGTTGTAAATAGAATTTCATTTGGATACTATAAAAGGAAATGTTTATAGTGAAAATTAAAGTATTTTATGATGATGAATTTGCATAATATAATGCATGAAATGTTATTTTTACAATCCTGAAAAGTTACGAGGAAAATTGAATTATTTCCATGAGCAAAATATTCAGTGTCCAACGTTTACAAGTGCATGCGCCTTGGGTGTTCAATGACAATGTCTTACTTTTGGGAAAAAATTTCCAGGGATTTTCCAACCCATTTTGGGAATGGGGCCCAGGCCCTTCCAATTGGGAATTTTACGACATTTTACAACATTTTGGGAAATTTTAGCAAGATGTTTTTCAATAAATAAACACTTATGATAGTTAAAATTGACTTTTTACTTAATATTTTGATATCTTTACTTCAGAAAACAGATCTATTACTTTAAAGTTTTAGCCAAGTCCCCAAAAATTATTTTCATTTCATTAAGAGTTCAAACCTGACCATGTTTGTTTTACATGAATTTTTCAAGAATTAAACACAGGCTGTTTAATTTTGGGAAAACTGGAGTGATTTTGCAATTGGGAATGGGGCCCATATTCGACCCTACACGGGACAGTGGTAAATCCATGATTTCATCTAAATTCCATTGGATTGTCAGTTAGTAGGTGACAAAAATAAATAAAAAGATAAAATAATAAATAAATAAAATAAATTAAATGAATAAATTCCAAGGATTCCTTATAGAGTGTTCGAACTACTTAAACATTTCAACAAATTTGTCAGGAAATAGGAATCCCAATTAATGCAGATTAAGATTGAAGGCCCAACCACTTATTTAAAATAAAAAAAATGAATAAATAAATTCCAAGGATTCCTTAGAGTCTTAGAAACTCCCTAAACATTTCTACAAAATTGTCTGGAAATAGAAATTCCAATTAATTCAGATTAAAATTGTAGACCACACAGTGTATTTAACATAGAATAGATAAATGAATAAATAAATTTCAAGGATTCCTTAGAGTGTTAGAAACTACTTAAACACTAACAAACTTGTCAGGAAATAGAGATTTCAATTAATTCAGGTTGTAATTGAAGGCCCAACCACTAATTTAACATTTCTTGTTCTAGTTAAAAATTCCACAAGCCAAGTTGAAGTTCAAGTTCAATTTATTCCCTCAAACCATATAGGTGGTACACGAGGTTCAACAATATATGTACAATATATACAAAAAATAAAATACAAGATACATGTGAAATGGCGGAAAAACATTCTTATGAAGTAACAAAAATAATTATGCCAAAACATATTCATTCCAGAGCACATTTGTAAAGAGTTAAAATTTGTTTGGCTGATTATTGTCAATTTCAAGAAGCCCACCTTTCAAATGCAGTATTGTCCAATGCTGTGGCCTTTGTCATTCAATTTTGGCTAAACAGTAAAGTTTTATCAGGAAGTGTAGCTGAAGAAGTCACAATGCAGCTTTATCCCATTAAAAAAAAAATAAAAAAAAAATAAAAAAATAAAAATATATATATATTAATTAATTAATAGATTAAATAGATATTTAAAAATAAATAAATAAATAAATGAAATAAATTTAAAAGAAAATAAATAAATAGATAAATAAATATATTAGATAAATAAATAAATATATAGACAAATAAATATAATTAAATTAATTACTTGATTGAAAAAATTAAAAAAAAAAAAAATAAATAAATAAATATATAGACAAATAAATACATGTATAATTAAGTTAATAAATTAATTGATTAAATAGATATAAAAATTCAAAAGCATAATTATACATGCATATATATCTCCCACATTTTGTCAAACCAAGAAACATCTTCATTATTTGAAATACTTCACAGCTACTAGTCAATTAGACCCAACATTCCATGCTTAGTTTTTTGCTTACCTTGGCGTGAAGGCTTTTCGTCATTCCAATTTACTTGAATGCTACAGAAATTTATTTCAATTGTTGGCTTTGACACTAAAACATTTAAGGGTAATACTCTTAGAATTGGGGGTGCTACACACTTGAATTTATCAGGCTTGTCTGAAGATTATATAAAGATTAAAGGGAGATGGAAGTCCATGCATTTCAGACTTACATTCAATTTTAGTCAGTCAGACACTTGTCTACACCTTTTTACTGTTTTTTAACGTATCCTAAGTCTGCAAGCACTTCTGTCATGGTATGGATTATTGGATCATCTTTAATGGTATTATGCAAAAAACCACACATTCATCAATATAGATAATGCGGATTGGACTTAGAACAATACAACATCCATATCAGATGGTTTGGTCAACAAGGAATGACCTGGAAAAAAGTCCAACCATTCAAATATTCAAACTCTGGTGTCATAATACGACAACCCACATGTCATAATGATTCATTGTGGGTTATAATATTGGTTTCATGTCCCTTTGCCATTTACAAAAGTTTATGAAGTTGTCTGTCTGGTTTTCGATTATTTTTAATACCAAGGTTAAAATTCATTGGGTCAGAAATACTGCCAAGAAATTATTTCAGGCCCATGTTGTCACACAAGGCTTGCATTAGGATAAATAGCTTATTATACTGGTTCATTACCACAAGGGGTAGGGGTATATTCACTACCTCAATATTCAACAGGGCTTATCAAAATTGTATCCAGAGGGTGTCCACCTTTCTCATATAGCACATTCTACCATTATCCTCTATACCATTCAGTGTGACATAATCAAAATAACTTGTCAAAATTTGCAGTGCTACCTACCAATTCCATTTAGTTATTGATAATTACATATATTATTGATCTTTGCAACTATTGATCTATTGAACTATTGAACAGTTATTGATCATTACATATATTATTGATCTTTGCAACTATTGATCTATTGAAAAGTTATCGATCATTACATATATTATTGATCTTCATATAAATTTCCCTAGTTCTACGGTATACTGCATATATATCAAGCCGTAATTAATTTCTCATAACTGTAATAAAAAGCAGTTTTGTCATGGCATGGGCAAAATTTGCCGCATGTGGCGGATGTCTTCACATGCCGCGCTTTATTAGCTCCCATGTGAAGACATATGGCCGAATTTTGCTAGAAGCTCGCTGCTGTTCCTGTTATCTTCCAGGGCCAGTGGCCAATAATTGAGTTTCCGTCATTGTGCCATTGCTATTGATTCTACGTCATATACTATTGATAAAGTCGACGTAGACCATTGTCTTTGTAATACATTGCTACCTGCTACTTGCAATTCATTTATCATTGAATATCATTGTATATCATTGAATATCATTGCATACTATTGCATAACATTGCATATCATTGAATATCATTGTACCCATTGTGTAAATACATGTATACACTTTGCGTACATCATTGATTGAATATCATTGTTTTTCATTGAATATCATTGTACCCATTTTGTATTAATTATTCAATATACACTTTGTGTACATCATTGAATTGATACTTTATGTACATCTTTGTAGAGATACCTTGTGTACATCATTGTATTCATTGTATTGATGATTGATTTGACTATTTATTGTATTGATGATTGATTTTGACTATTGATTGTATTGATGATTAATTTGAATATTAATCAATAAAGCCATGACAAAAACTGCCAATCATTCTTTATCTATTTTGTCGACATAATCTTATTTTGAATATTAGATTTCGTACATAGTAAAACTAAATCATAAAGAACCTCAAAAGTTGTTCGTAATGGAACTCATTTTTAGTGTAGCGTCATCTATAAACACTGAAAGAGATACGAACGACATACTGACGGCAAGCATAAAATCTAATCTTCCCGACGCCCGACTCCCGACGGTCCCGGATTTTGGTTTTTCAGCAATTTCTTTTTTACCGTTGCACAGGATTTATTCAAACTTTTCATGAACATTTTCTTGGTTTAAATAAATTTATTAATGCATAAAAACTTTAGGAAACATGCGTATTTATTACTAAATCAGCAGTATAACCTACCAAAAAGCGGTAAATCTAGAACTCCGGTGTTTTCGTAGAATCCCATTGAAAACCTCAAAATGAAGTCTTTTTTTTAAATAAAAGGAAAATCTCATTTACATACCAGATAATTTGTACGCACACAAATTCTCACCACTGTTTTTATGTTTGGTCATTAGATATTTGTTTTTAACTTGGTATTGCTTTTTTCTTCTCAATATTAAAAAGAAAATAAGTTCTGATGTACTCTATGTATAATGTTGACTTCGTGTAATTGAAATACATTTATGTTCACAAAGAAGTTTTATATTACAAACCTTTAGCTCTTTAAAGGATGCTGTGTAAAAATCCACATTTTATCAACATTGATATTATTCCTATGAAACTGAAATTTTCATAATACATGGGTAAAAGTGCCAAGGAAAAATATATTACAAATTTGAAGATCAACTAGAGGTACTGGGATTAGTGAATTATATAAATGATCAACCGCCTCTTATATGAATATAATGGCAGTGTCTATGTTTTGCAGTGCGAAACCCAAAATATATGTAGGATGAAAATGTAATAGAAGGTGCACAACGGCAATATGTACATGTAATAAAGATTCTATAAAAATTTCATTCAGTGGTGTAAGAAGAGTTGCGGATAAGAGATGGGTATACCTAAAGCCTAACAAACAGATGGACGAACATGCCGATTAATAAATACCCTTCCGCTATTTTAAGGCAGGAAGTATAAAAAAAAAGGGACTTATGTAGGCAGACAAGCATTATGGCCAATGTCTCTGAATGTCTTTCTCAAGATTGTTACAACACAAAAAATCTGAAACAGTTGTCTGTATTTGAAATAAAAATATTGTTCACTCTCGTAACCTCCCGATCAAAGATTTTTTTTACACCATGTTCAACTCCCATGAGTACTTTCAGTTCTTTGATTGTTTTAGTTTCTAAGCACTGATTATTCCACAAAACGTATTCTCCTTGCTCTAAAACGACACTTTTAAGCTATCGTTTTTAGTCACTCATTATTATTTTCTATGTGTATTTTTGTAATAATAAATATAGGAATACCTCAAAATTTCAGTACATTTCATTGGTTGAAAGTGAAAGGTAAGTTTATTCTTGTATTAGGAAATAGAGCATTGCTCTTTTCTGAATATAATCTTATAAGATTCGAAAAATCTTATGATACACTGTATTAAGAGTGAATACACAATTAGATTTTGTTGTATAATACAAATCTGAGAATACCAATCTTACCGTGTACACTTAAGAAATAAGGTATCATTTTTTGAGTTTTATTGGGATGTAAAACGGGTTGGTCATGTGATCAAATCCCATAAAGCCCGAAGGGCATTAATCAATACAAAATATGAGACGAGCAAACATGGACCTCCAAACATCAGAGGTGAGATCAGGTGCCATGGAGGAGTATCGGTCACACTTGCCGTGTGTTCCTTTTCATGATCTTGAAATAAGAGTAAAATTCGTCGTCAATTCAGTGTGTAAATAAAGGCCTAAATTTAGTATGGAAAAAGTCAGCCAAAATTTGACTCAAAGATAAATTGTATTCCCTGATCTTTTTATGGTAGGTCAGTGTATGGACCAAAAACTGAGATCAGGCTAAAGTCAAAATTTTGATTTTGAATATCTTGTTATTTATAATACATACATTATCGCAAATTTGCAAGGTTGTACAATATTTCTTCTTACACATATGGTAATAATTTGTTTTGTAATCAAAATTATTTCAAAAGTTATACTTATTTAAAATTTTAAGAAAGTCTTTTCTCAATTTATAGTATTTGAGCTAGGTGTTATAGAATTAAGCCTGTTCAAATATAATGACCCTAAGGTGTTCAAAGCAGTAAAGAGGTTCAAAGATTTGTATAAGAATATGTAGGAATTCTCAAATCTAGGTTGGGTATAGGTTGTGGCCACAATGAACAATAAGAATTTTACATTGGCATACATAGAAACAAATCTTAAAATTTTATGTTTAAGAACAGCAAAACCATGAATACCAATATAAATATAGATGCATTCTGGGGTAGTTTGCCCCCTCTCCCCTTTAAAAAACTTTTCAATACCAAACTGATTTCTGTTTCTGCTCAGGTTAGCAATGTGGACCATGGACCTCTTGTTTGAATCTTTTGCATGAGTTTTAAGCAGTATATCGAGACTGAAACATGATCTAAATAGATTTATTTTATGACGTTCTTGACTAAGGTTCTGAATCCTTGAGTTGTCACAGTCTTGTGGCTTATAAACGATTTAAAAACTTAAATTCATTGGGTTTCAAGATTCTTTCAACGCTTAAACAGGTACATTTTCTAATAAACTCACTACAAGTGTTATATTTAAATGCTAAAGATAGAGATGTGAAAAAAATTTAATTTCCAGCGTACAATATGCAATGCATTTTATACCAACCTTAACAACCTTCAAAGCGTTCTTTTAAATGCACAAAATATTAAATTATTCTTGTCAATTGCTATGCCAGGTTTTTTTTTAATTTAAAGGTTAAGAGTTTAGATTTTTGAATTTTGTTTGTATCGTGTTCACATGAAGAAAAATTTTAAAGATTTGTCCTTTGTATTCCAATGTTAAACTTTGATACTTAATTATGTCTCCACCCTACCTCAGGGAGGTCATGATTTTAACAAACTTGAATCTACAATACAGGAGAATGCTTCTACATGAGTTTCATCTTACCTTGCCCAGTGGTTCTGGTGAAGAAGATTTTTATAAGATACCATTGAATCACTAATTCTTAATTATCTCCCCTTGGAAGAAGGTATGGTCCCTCATTTGAAAAAGATATTTGAATCCCCTTCACCCAAGGATACCTTGTGGGAAGTTTGGTTGTAAATGGCCCAGTGGTTCTTGAGAAGGATATGGAAATATGTTAACGACAACAGCGGACAAAATTCGATCAAAAAAGCTCACTTTAGCCATCGGCTTAGGTGAGCTAAAGAAAAAACTCAACAAGGATAGTCTATGACAAAGCTATGTTTAAATGATCTTTTATACAAAATTAGTAAATCATTTACTTTAATTTAATTTTGAAACATGTATTATTACATTAGAGAGCCTGGTATTTCCAGGCAAATGAAAATACTCAAAAACACACAGGACTTTTTCTCGATTTGCAAATCTATTTTTTTAATATAGTTTTTTTTGTATGTAAAAACTCATGTATCAGAATATGTAAATACAAAGCAACAGTTTATATATAGAATGAATTTATATATGAATAAGAAGGAAAGTGTTAATTGCCGTACAAAAAAACTTTACCGCCTAAATACCCCCTTAAATCACCTTTTTCTATCTGCTAAAGGTCATGGTCGTAAATCCATACATTCTGTGTGTGAAACTATCTCAAAAGATTTCACCTTTTTAAATGAAATTTGAGTCTATGACTTCTACTGGTCCGCCTTTCCTTCTAAAATTGATTACAAACCCTAGTCGTTTTCACCTTCAATTGAATAGGGGTCCTTTTAAGCCAAAGGATGGTATGGAATTCATTACAAAAGCTCAAAAGCTTATGATCATGAGATACCATGCGAAAGTGAAAGTTGTTAAAGAGAAAAATCTTTTAAAGATATGATCTTCACTTTAAACCTATGACCCCCCCCCCCCCAAACGGATTGGATATGGGTCATTTTCAAGAAATGTCCAAATTCCTGTTATACAAGTTTTTTTTGAAAATTTTGCAATAAAAATCAAAATTTTTTATCCGATGAATTTAACAACAATCTACAAGTGTAGAAAAAAATTAAGTGTGATTAAAAATTGACTTGAATACTGAAAAATGTCCTTCAACCTGAGTAAAATTAAAGAGAATTGCTTGTGATTTGGCCGGATGTTTGACTTCAACTCTGATTATTGATGTAGTAAATATAATAAACCAGTGTAAAATGACCTTTATTGTGTTGTACATGTTTAATACTGTCTAAATGCATGCTAAAATGTGATTGAAAAAGAGTAAGAATATGATTTTTTTTAAGTTAAGTGTGTGTTATTTTGGCCGTGTCCTTGGAGTTACCAGGACATAAAAGTTATCTGTAACAGTTATCTTTCCTAAAGAAACTCTTCACTATCAGCCTCCTTCTTTTGGTCTTGTTCCCGCCAAAATATCATGAGACACTTTACACAGATCTTTTATACCATAGGCACAATATGTGGTTGAAGGCAAGTTTGATTGCAATAGTAATTTATTTTTGAGTCCTAGGAGTTACTTCGATATTGTGATGATAAATTAATTTGCCATTTCTTTGATGCATTGAGCAAGTTTATAACAAAATACCTATCATCTAGGAGCTGTGCTTTATGTTCATAAGTCAGTTATTGCTTTTATACTTCCAATTATTTATATAATAATTCCCTGGTGTTACTGTCCATTTTGTTACTGCAAGAAAAGTTACTCTAAGGATGTATCTAGTTACTCCATGGACAATTTACATAGAAAATAATTAAAAAGAATGAAAGTTGGAGTCATATGTTTTATTTTCCTCCCTTATTTAAAACTATCCAGTAACTAATTTTGTTTTAAAATGCCAAATTATTTACTAAATGTTTTTACCATTTGAAAATCATATGATTTTGCAGTCTTGGTTATGCAAAGGACAGAATTGGGTAACTCCGCGGACCAATTGAAAAAAAAACCCTTTAAATTCCCAATTTTAATACAACATTTGTGTAAAGTTTATTACAATATAAAATAACAGAAATATTTTTATCAAATTGGCATTTATTTTTCATATTATGTTTCCATGAGCTATAAATTAATTCAATAAATAATTTGAGTAACACAAAGGACAATGTTTGGTAACACAATGGATGTAAAAACGATTAAATATTTATGTTATTAATATACTCTTGCATGTTCTTTTGTTTCTGTAGGAAAATATACAACTTTTATTTCTTTTGAATAAATTGAAATATCAAAATTCATTATGTAATGCAATCATATCCCCTTTTATGCTCTTTAAAGTAACCTATGGTAACACCATAGACAAATTCAGTTACTCAAGGGACACAGCAAGGATTAAAGATAGAAAAATGAAACAAGCGTATTGCATATGGAGTGGTAATTGTGTTCATTGTATTGCAGAAAACAAATGTGGTGGGATATTGCAATTCAAGTAACAATAAATAATGAAGTGCTAAAA
Source organism: Saccostrea glomerata (assembly GCA_003671525.1). NCBI lineage: Eukaryota > Metazoa > Mollusca > Bivalvia > Ostreida > Ostreidae > Saccostrea > Saccostrea glomerata. The sequence goes on from PRKT01001177.1 coordinate 47,051, forward strand.
ATATATGATGGTTAAAAATGGTAACACAAAGGAAGTTTTAGGTAACACAAGGGAATGTGAAATAAGGCAGAATATGATTTGTTTTCTTTAGTCTGAGGATTCTAGTTATGTTCTCTTGATGAAGATGATGTAAACAAGACACATTAAAAAGTTGCAATGAAGCCAATAGAATCCAAGACGTAAAAGATAGATTTATATCATTGAATTGAAAATACCTTTAAAGTTATATCAGATACGGAACATTTCTTTGCAAATGCATTTAAAGTCCTTTAATCATGTAAACCCTTAGATGAAAAAGTCACAAATTGTTCATAACTGTTCTAAAAGGATTTCAAAAGATTTTTTTAAGGAGACAATGTACCAGTCATTACCCTAGAATACAGTTTTGCATTTAGTTGAGGATGTTCTTCAGATTTGTCCAACTGAAATCCCTCATGACTGTTCTACATCCTGTAAAAGTTGGTGCTGAAAGAAGTTTTTAACCTTGGATGTACATAAGCTTTTGGAAAGTGGTGGTGAAGATTATATAGTCGAGGCAGCATTGGACAACAACAAGGCCAGATATGGTGGCAGACCACTACATTTCAAGCCACTTTGTTGGATTGTTACCCTGAAGAACTGTCAATGAAAGTTTGGCAAACGATCAGTGGATACAAGAGCAAAAAGGGCAGAAAAATATCAATGAAAAAAATGAAAAAGAGTACAGATTAAAAAAAGTCAAGAGTTCCTGATAGGAAATCCGACTAAAGAAACTGAAAAGACTGACACCATGGAAGAGAAAGAATTGGAGTCAATAATTAACATCAGACTACAGATGAAGAGAAATCAGATCCTTTGGAAGAGAGACTGGATAAAGATACAGAAAAAATGAACTTAAACGTATGCAAAGGATTAGACAGAAAACCATGTTCCTTTTTAACAGGCCAAAAACTGTAAAAGATAAAAGCTGGTATAGCATTGCTAATGTTTTAATAATATTGTCACCATCATATCTTGTAGATGTGTATTATGTAGAGAGCTCATTGTGGAAAGAGGCTAGCTGTAGATAAATGAAATGAAAATGTAAAATCCATAAAAAGATTAATGCATTCTATATATTTGAAATCTGGTCATTTACAAATACATGTACATGTTCTAATTTCACAATTATTTCTTCATTAAAAATTAGTTCTAGCTGATCTAAGACTCATCTATGTAAACCTTTGAATCTTTTAAAGATGTCCTTTGTGTTATATTTTGTCATTGGTGTTACAGCTTCTGCTTGGATATGTAAATACACTAAGAAGTACTGATCAATGATTCAAAGTCATGTGATAGTAATTATTTTTTATTCGGGCATAACAATTTGATTTCATTTTTCTACTGTCATATATCTTATGATTGGATAGTTATGTCTATGTCGTTACTGTTTTATCCTTGGTGTTACTAGTCAGACTCAAAATGTATAATGAAAGAAATCCCCCACAAATCTTTTATGTTAAAACCATATACTCTTATATTCACCTCTAGGGTAATTTCATTACTATCCTTTTCGGAAGGAAGGAGAACAACTTTATTATTTCTTTCTAAGTATTACACAAAATATCCTTAGTGTAACCTTTATGTCCTTTGTGTTATGCAAATATCCTTGGTGTTACCAACACATTTTTCCTATATTTATGTTCTAAATCTTTATACAATTTTATCGAAACTTGCAACACAATACTGTCGTTTTCTAATACTAAGTTTATTTGCAAAGCAAGTATTTTGTGCTGAGGTAAATGATGTATGCCTTAAGTAAATGTGTAAGATATATACAAAAGTTACAACACTTACAACTTCCAGCTATACTTTATCTGATAATTTTCTGTTATGAAACTTCAGTTTGATTCAATAGAATAATTTTATCACAATGTTGAGATTTTTATTCTAAAAACCTTATTTTTTTTTTTAATTATGATTTTACTATGACTTTTAACTAAGTAACACCATGGACATTTATTGTTGGGTCCATGTACATATAATGTTTTTTTTAAGTATAAGTTAATAGAATTCTTTGTGCTTTAACATTGTTTATGCATCTATTATGTTTGAATGCTAAAATAAAACTTTAAAAAGTTTAGATTGCCACATTTATTTTTCCAAAATACTGGTGTTGGAATTTGGACAAATTTTGAAAATGACTCATATACCTTATGCCATAGGAGGTTGAAGTTGAAATTTCATCGCAAAGCTCAAAAGCTTACAAGATATTGCGCGGAAATAAGCGTGTTACAGACTGAAATAAATTTAGTCGGACGGACGGACAAGCTTACTGAAATTATATCCCCACTTTGAGAAAGCAAGGGGAAAATATGTGTTGACATAAATTTCTGATTTCTTCTAATTTAGCATTCCTGGATTTTTTTTCGTTTATATGGAGACAACACCGCTATACTCGGCACTCAGGGCCATTAAGGAATCTACTGCGACACAGAACCTCTGTTTTGCGGTCTCTTTCGAAGGAATAGTTGCCATGTCCCATAGTAGGATTCGAACCTTCTTACTATGCCACTCTAGAACAGACGCTATTACTTTGTACGAGTCGGACGGCTTGAACGATTAAAACAAAGAAAGGTCATATAATAAGCAGTGATCTTTATAAATACGACCTTAACATATTTTTCAGCCTGTTGTTTCTAGATGTAATGATTAAAAAATATTTCGAAAAAAAAAATAATCGAATAGTTTTACATTATTCATTTATTAACAAAATATACGTAAATACAATTATCAATGAGTTTGAAATCATTTTAGTTTAACTGTTTCGCAAAGAATATCAAAACATCATAAAAATTTGTCTCTTTTATTTAAATAAAATGTCTTCCTTTTCAATAACTTCATCAGGCTATGAATGGTAAACAATATTCAACAGCTTTCTGCAGAGAGAGTGCAATGAATGGTGAAACACCTGCTCCAATAGACTGCAAATATGCAACAAATGAACCAGCGGCGACTCCACCACCATTAGCTGCCGCAGCAGATGCCATCATTTCGGCAGCAGCAGAACCTGCCGTTATCCCTGATGATGTAAATCCAAGAAGAGGAAGAATGGCCCATGAGAACCATCCTACTCCAATAAAAGTGTAATATAAACCTTAAAAAAATATACCAAGCCAGGTGAATTTTAAGAGGAAGATCAAAATGACAAAAAATAGCAATATCACATAGGCTGATTTTTACCATTTAGCTTTTCTTAATAAAATTCACCTGGCTTGGTATATTTTTCTAAGGTTTATATTACACTTATAGCGCCAAGATAACATATTCTGAAATTTATTTTCACCTGTAAACCTTTACTGAATGTGTTTTGTCTATATTTGTATTTTTATTGAAATATTACTAATATTTTCCAAGTCTATTTCAAATTCCAGTTCTTCGGAGAAAAAATTCTAAGAACCATCCACTTTTCTAAACTTGTGACATGATATTTAATCTTTTTCAAAGAAAAAATTTGTTTGTATCATCTGTCCTTAAACATCAATATTTCATGTCATGAATCGGATATAACAATACTCAGATATCAACGGTAAAAAAAACTAAAGGCAGAAAAAAGTTTGACTTCATATATGCGTTTTTAAATTAATAAATAAAAATTCTTTATAGACACTTTATTTCTCTCAAGGAATAAATATGTACATACCTGATCAGTGTTCCTGTGTTTATTATGCATAGATAGATATGCACAGGTTTTTACCACTGTACGAATGCGCAATTAGGAAAATATACATTTACAAGTATAAAAGGCCTCACAGTAAAAATCTAGGACATTTAATTGGAAGTTACATCACCTCAAACAAAGTCAATTGAATAAAGTTATATCGTAACTGTCAATATAAAAAAAAATCCTATTTACACCAGAATACCTTCTAGGTGCAATAATTGATTCATCTATGATTTTAGCTGGAACTTAGATGGAACTGTTTTTCGTTTATTCATAGTTATGTTTTGATAATGTGCAAACGATGCATAAACTCATTACAAATATAAATATTTACACAATGGTTTACACAAAATTGAGAAAAAGAAAAGTAATGTCCGGGGAAAACACAAGAGAAATCTAAAATTATACACCCGTTTTGAAACTTTTATTCATTTGCACGAGACGTTAAACACTGCAAGTCAAAGCATACATGCATCTTAAGCACATAATAGATCGTTTCAAAGGTTTTCAAAAAAGTTGATATGTCAAACTCGAGCCTTATGTATAAATAAAACAGACAAAATAACTTTGAGGGAAAAGATGAATTCATCCATTGTGGAATTTTTAGCTCACATAAACCGTAAACTCAAGTTAGATTTTCTTATTGAAATAAGTCAGATGTCTGATGCCGTTTCTGCTGGTGTTGTAGTTGTAAACGACACTTTATACTAGTGTTTTCGTACTTCAAACAAACGTTTGAAAACCTATCCTTCGGTGAATGGGATTCAATTGTGTGCCTTCTTTCAAGGGAAAAAATAATGATTTCTTTGCATGCTTTAAGCAATATGAGCTGCATTTTGAAGATTTTAATTCGCTGGTAAATAAAGCAGAAGAAAAACTTCTATATACATTCCAATATACAGTTTTATATAAGAAATTATTACCATACAGGACGACAATAATGCAATTTTATTCAATCGAAGCTTATAAATAGTTCTTCCATCAAAAATATGAACAACAGAAGTTTATAAACGTTTTTTTTTTGTTTTTGTTATTGAAACAGTTTTTTACAATTTTGCAACAAAAACGTGTCATCAAAGTTCAAGCTCAGGGCATAAATCATTAAAATATTATTTTCAAGAACCACTGTTATAAAAGTACTAGTGTGAAAGTATCCTCATGTAGTGTAGATTCAACTTTATTCAAATCATGACTCTTAGTGTAAGGGTGGGGCCACAGTTTGTTATAAAAGTTTAACATAGGCACTAAGGTTATCAACAAGTAAATCTATCATTCGCTAAATGTGCTTCTGCAGATTCTTGATTTTTTCCCCTCGGAAACTGATCAAAAAGTGTTTCATAATTAATCTTAAACACTGTTATTGGATTGTTTTTATATGTCATCTGAAACATACATATATTCTAAAGAAAAAAACTTCACATTCTATCAAAATTAAGTCGAGTTTGATCGATATTAAAATTAATATGTATTGGAGTTCCCTTTTGCAAACACGTTTACCTTTTTCATTGTTTTTGAAGACCAGGACTTTCAACAAGTAATCATTTAGAATACACTTGAACACTATGAAAGAAATGTCTTCCTGAGGACATCAGTTTGATATCAAGATATATTGACATAAAAAAGATGCTCGAGTTTCTGATTGACAATATTTAGGTGGTTTTTGCACACTTGGTCTTCATTTTGACAATAAGATATATCGACAACGTATTGGCAATAAATATTAATCATTACATTTTTAAGTTGATTTATATATCCTGGTGAGCTTGAGATACAAAAATCGTTATTGTAGATTCGAATTTTGAACATTTAATGTAAAAATCTAAAATCTCAAAATTCTTAAACCTGTTTAGAAATTTTAAAATTTAGATTTTTGAACTTAAATATTAAATTACAATATATCAGATCAGTTTGAGTTCTTGAAGTTTAGAAATATGAACTGATATTTTAACATTTCAAAACTCTAAATCATTTAAGAAATTTGAATTGTTAATGTTACATGGACCTATAAAAAGCATGGACATAAATTATCGTTGGGAATTTTTCTGCTTTTTAAGCTTTTGATTTTGTAAAATCGTGAGATTTCGAAGTTTCTTGCAATTTTTACATTGCTTTTCTAATATACACTGTATATAATGCACAGTACTCTTGGAGTTTCTCCTTCACTACTGTTATTATCTCAGTGAGAAATAAACAAAAATGATTGAATGCTTGATTGAACATGGTATAAGTACACTAGTACTGTAATAATCGAATCCTTTGAAGCTACAATGAAAGAATGATTCGATAGAAACTATATTTATTGACATAATGAAATCGAAAATGTTATCGTTTTTTATTGCAACTGCAGCATTTTGGTAAACAAAAAGGAACTTGTCACATACATTCAATACCAAAATGCGTCATATGAATATATACATATATATCTAAAAATAAAGTGTTAGTTAGGATTTGAATGTAATATTTCTTTTGCACTCTTTTAATTGGACTACAATTTAGGTGGATTTTTAGCAAGCCTTAATGATTCAACTTAATGCATTTAAACAATAACTCTACCTTGTAGAAAAAACATTTTGCATCGTTTGTGACCTATCTGAACTATTAAACTTCAAATAAAAATGTACATGTAAATGTAAACTCTGTTTTCCATGAAAATGTACATGTAAACCTGTAGAAAAAGGCGTTCATCTTACTCTCCTCTATTTAATAAACACATGTTCCTCATCTTTCTTCAATTCCCTTTTGTTTTCAAACCATGCAAATTACTTGTAAAAAGATATTGCATATACATGTAACAATGTCTTTTTAAATGAGTTCAGTCATCATTCCTTTGTTTGTGCACTAAGCAATAAGTGTAAAGATTTGAGAAAACACATAAGGCGGTATATATTTTTGAAGGACTACCAGTCCATAAAGGAAATTTAAAACAAACTGCCTATATTTCTGAATGAGGACAATAGGGTATTGTCATACACTGTATATTGTACAACTCTGCGTTGTACAATAACATTCTTAAGCGTCAAGGGCATGTGCATTTAATAAAACTTTCAATTACACTTGAAATATAAACATTAAAAATCTTCCGAAAAAAATCAGGTATGAATTTGGAGCTGAAATCGTTAATTCCTGAACGTTAAGTGCATTGACCTCACTTTCAATGAAAGTGGAGGACATGAATGGGTATGTCCGTCCGTCTGTCTTTCTATCTGTCTGTAACACTTTCGTTTCCGCATTATACTTTGAGAACCCTTTGCGTTTTCTCAATGAAAAGCGTTTGCCATGGCCCAAAGAAAAACCCTAATGATTTGGGAGTCAAAGGTCAAGGTCATAAATTCATATTGCTGTCTGTGTGTAATACTATCATTTCCGGGAGATATTTCAAAAGGATTTTGAGCTTTTGCAAGGGAATTTTATACAAACACTCCCTAGGGCCTCTCTCGCCCCTTTCTAAATGTCCGATCCCGTGTGTTTTATTAGTATTTATTTTGTTTAATGTCGTTTGATACTATTATTAGCACAGGGGCATGTGGCGATTTATAACGTATAAATCAGGTTATCGGTGGACTTTTTATTACATATATTAGAACTGTTTAATAAAGCCTAAATTAGACACCATGCATTGTGTAAAATTTTGACAATATCGAACGTGAATATATACATGTATGTGACCAAATGTTCGCATATAATTTCCTACAGAACAAAGTGGCTCCGTGATGTAGTGGTTTGTCTCTCGTTTAACATTTAAGAGGTCCTGTGTTCGAATTCCAGACGATTCATATTTTTTTATTGAAATACTTTTTTTACTTGATTATAATATATAGCGTGTGAAATAAAAAAGTTCTGACGCCTGCCTTTCATAAACTCATAAATCATCATTACAGTGTGATATATATATATATTCTATATAAAAGATCTTCTAAACACATAATAAAATATGAGCAAACAACTCTTCATGTCCATATCGGCATTTTTTATTTGCTTCAATACACATGTACACATTTAATAATTTAAAGCAATATGAGCTGCATTCTTGATAATTTTACTTAACTGTTAAAATGTGTTATTTTGATAAATATTTATGTAATCAAATATATAGGATTATTTAAGAAATCAATATTGTAGAGGACGACAATAATGTAATTTTGCTTCTAACAAGCCTTATCAATAGATCTTCCATTGCAAATATCAGCTACAAAATTTCATAAATATTCTTTTTCTATGTCCTTGAAATAGATACGAGGGTTGTCCCAAAAAGTCGTAGACAGGGAAAACATCTTAGTTTCTCTTTGCTTAATTAAATTTCTTTTCTTGTCATAGCAAAAAGTAACATTTTATGATCATGCATTTCAAGTTTCACGATGATATCACATCTAATAAGAAAATTATGTCAAAATATAGAAAGGATGTTAGTGCACATCGGCGCACGAAAGCAAGCGTAAATTACGTCCCCTTTAACGTCATGATCTCTTTGTCTGCTTCACTAGCGTCTTTGTATTAACATTCAATATTTTTTTAAGTGATAGACTACTCTTGAATTATGAAGGGACTTATTTAAATTCACTACTGTCCGTTTGGTTTTTTTTTTTTTTGCCTTTTTTAAGCAGGTTCAATTTTCAGTCGAAAATTAGTCAGAAGATTGTCTTACATTGTAGACAGCAGAGAATACAAATTGTTTGATGTCTTTCACAGTCCAGATTGTTTCCAATTATCTGCGTTTAAGAAACAGAACTCTACTTCTTACATGTCGTAACTATTTTCGGTATAGAGGAAAAACTTTCAATGAATACCGTACTATTGAAAAATAACTTCTTTATTAAAATCTGGTGTGTAATGTCACTTCTGTACTCTTTTTTTCCCATATCTGGTGTATATAAACCATATTCAACACTATTTATTATATCTCCGTGCGCCGGTTACGCGATTGGCGACGTCATTTTCATCAAACTCAATTCCAACGATACTATGAAAATCACTACACCAGTCGTATGTTTCTAATGCTATTTAAATAAATTTTTGACATATTATTAAGATTTTCATTCTAGTTTCAATGATATAAATTTGAGTTCAATGCAGTACATGGCACTTAAGAAATAAAAGGAAATGTAATAGTTATATGTGTAAATTATTCCGAATTTTATCCGTGCGCCGACAGGCCTTATCGGCCTTCATATAAATTGTCCTAATATTATTAATATGAAAGATATATATTTAAAAATTCACAATTTTAAAGAACATTAAATATATTATACCTATGCAAAATTTGGTTAGTATTGGTTGCCTGTTTGAAAAATTATAAACTTTGTCTACGACTTTTTGGGACAACCCTCGTAATTATATTTTTGCAACAAAAATTTCCGACACGAAAATGGCAGCTTATATTGCTTTAAGAAATTCAGTCAGGAGGGATCCGAACCCCACCCAACCACCCCCTCCCCCGAACTGCACATGGTCTTCTTTAAGCGGGGGACACAAATTCTCTGAATAAGCTTGTTTATGATATTGGATTTTGTGAATGCATACAGGAAAAAAAACTAGAATAAAAAAAATGTTGTTTTAGATCTGACCAACAGGTCCATATATAATGCACTTGAATTTTGTTACAGGAACTCTATTCCACACCTTTGACTTTAAAAAGGTTGCATTCACATGTACATCATATTATACGATTTTTAAACGTCTCTTTGAAAAAACAAGGGTATAATCGTAAAAAAAAAAAAAAAAGATTTGTATACTCTATCCCCTTGCAAATCATTTGAGATGATAAAGTCAATCTTTTAGATGAGTTAAGTAGTGGCATTAAAGACTATCAGAAAACGCTTCTTGACTTCCCCATAATTGTTTATGTTCAGATATTAAAAATTACTTGGTTTGATCAAGATTCTAAATATTAGATATTTGAGTGGGTTGAACATTTTCTGTTTTCCAGCAATCATTTCAACAATTGATGAATGTCTTTTCCAGCATATCAACCTTTTTAAATACCCTTTGCCTACCAACACATTTTAGCAATTTCGGAAACCTTTTTTCACAGGATTATAATTTTTATAAAATACTTTTTATCCAAAGGAGATTTTGGGGTACAATGTACATAATTTTGTAGGTTTTAAAAGGAATTTCATCACGATGATTTTTTTACTATTCAGAGAACATTCAAGAGATATTTCTGGTCGAAGATAAAGTTTTTTATCAAAAAGGGGCTAAAATCTTTATTCCTCGACACTCTTGTATGATGTATTTTGAAATTAAAAAGCATGGAAAAACATGTTCATTTCACTTTCAATCCTACTGTTTGTTGTTGTTTATTTTCACTAAATTATTGATTAAACCTTTATATAATTCGTCCTTGGATACAAATTTCCCCTATCTTTATAATAATCTCATTTAAAGAGTTCACAAAACTATTTTCAGTTCGAATGCTTTTAACAAGAAGCGCATTGGGCGTTTAAATCTATAGAATTGATCGAATAAAAATTACACACATTGATCAACACATTGAAATTTGTTGCTAGATTTAGAAGAACACACACCAGAGGAAGATTAACCTGGAAGAGTGCCCATATTTTTTCTGTATGCGTCATTAAAATCAAGGACAGTTTTATTTTAAAATTCATTGAGCATCGAGAAAATCAAATACTGAGTATGTTTTTTGGTGCTTCCAAACATGTAAAATGTAAATATAAGGAATGTTTTTAAGTAATGTGCAAAGTATTGGTTTGTGAATCACCAAGACTTTCATGTAGGTATTTTGTGCCTTAAAACACTCCTTAAATCAATACACGGTCGATGCTTTATGTAGCAAACACAACATGACGTTATAATAGGCACAGAATAGCCCTGATGAATCATAAAACAGAGAAAAAACTTTTATAAACCACAGATAATACGTAAATGTTTCATCGGTGGGGTAAATTCGTTACATAGTTTTTTAGTGACAGGGTACGGGATGATACCTGGATAGTAAATTTCATACTATACTCGGCTCGTCTCGCCAGGTCTGAAATTTACGAACTAGCCCGTACACTGTCACTAAATGCAACTTATAATACCAATAGATCTTTGGAAGAACTGGTCTTCAAAACCCACATTGGTAGTGTCAATCAGAAACTCAAGCATCTTAATTTTAAATATCAACTTCAGAGTAATTATGTGAACAGTCAGATTGTTTTCTTAAATATATTTTGCAAATGACCAACGACAAGGTTAGCAAATTTACAAGTTCGATTTTTATTTAAAAAGGAGCTGTCTATGAGATCATGAATGCCTGGACATAGATTATCACGGATACATGTAATGAATGTGTATAAACTTTTTAAGCTGTTAATTTTGGGAAAATCTTGTAATATTAAAGTTCTTCGGAATTCATGAATTGATGAATGCATAGTAATTTTGAAGATTCTCCTTCACTACTGTGAAAATCTCAGCGAGGAGTAAACAAAAAAAAATTGGTTGAAGATGGGATAAGTAATAATCCAATCCGCTGAAACTAAGGAGGACTAGATGGAAATTATATCTGTTACAATGAACAAAATGAAATAAAAATGTTATTGTTTTTATTGCAACTGCAGCAGTTTGGTAAAATAAACATTAGGAGCTTGTTACATAAATTCAATACCAAAATAATTCTTAGATATGTAAATACATTATACATCCAAATATAAAAAATTACTCGATTAAGCTTTGAATTTAATTTTTCTCTTCATTTTTCAACTATCCTACATTTTTGTTAGATATTGAAAGAAGCCTTCAGCGTTCTACTAAATTTCTTTTTTTTTCAATATTTAAACATAGACTCTACCTTGAAGCATAGAATAGCTCTTTTTGGGACCTTTCTGAATTATGAAGCTTCAGATAAAAACATTTATGTGGCTATAAATCTGCTTTCTACCTCTGTTTCCTCTGTTTCATGCTATGAAATCGTACATGTATACCTGCAGAAAAAAGGCGCCCGTTTGAATCAGTACTAACCTTCGCGTTCGTTTACAAAAGTATCTCTAGTAAAAATCTATAGAGTTTGATTGTATATAACAATGTCTCTTTAAATGTTTTCAGTCATCATGACCTCGAAAAACATTCTTAACCAAACAATAATTACTAGTCTGTTCGGGAATTTTAATTTAAAACTGCCTTAATTTCTGATTGAGAACATAAGATAATGAGATACACTTTAACCTGGACGCTACGATTGCAAAACAGCGTTTTTGCGTTGTAAAATATAATTCTTAAGAGACAAAGACTTGTATGTTTACTTAAACTGATTATTAATACTGAAATATGCAGGAAAAAAAAACAGATATTAACGGAGCTCAATTAATTTCTGATCGTTACATTTATTTATGATTTTGGAATAAATGTGGATCTTCTAATTGTATCCAGAATATAAATCAGAATCATATAAATGCACTTGATTTTTTTCAGGAAAATATAATAGATATATCGTAACTTTAAAAAAAATTGTATTCTTTATCCCCTTGCAAAGGATTTGAAGTGATAAAGTAAATGGCGTGTCAATATTTTAGATAAATTAAGTAGTGGCCATAAACTCTGTAACAAAACTTGAAGTCCCCACAATGTTTATGTTGAGTATCAAAATTACGTCAGTTTGATTTAGATTCTAAAAATAAGATATTTGAGTGGGTTGAAAATTTTCTGTTTTCGACCCATCATTTTAACAAGTTAGGAATGCCTTCTCCAGCATATCTACCTTTTTGATACTCTTTGTCTAACAACATATTTAAGCAACATCGGAAATTTTTTTTAAAGGATTTTTTTTAACTTTTCATCCAAAAGAGATTGTAAGATACAATATAAATTATTTTGTTGGTTTTTTAAGTAATTTCATCCAGATGATTTTTTTTACTATTCAAACACCTTTCGACAGATATTTCTGGTTAAAATTAAAGATATTTGTCAAAAAGGGGCAAAAAATCTTTATTTCTGGACACTTTTGTGATGTATTTTGAACGTATAAAAATTGCAAATTGATCAACACTTTAAAAATCTGTTTCTAGATTTAGAAGAACAATCACCTAGAGAAAGGCTAACCTGTAGAAGTGCCAAACTTTTTCTGGATACGTTGTACAATGCAAGTCACTAAAATCAAGGACAGTTTTATTTTTAAATTCGAAATAGTTCTTATGTATCAGAATATTTCTTTGACAGAGTATATCTTTCTGGACATTTCTACATCAGACAATCTTAAGATAATTATTAACTGTTTTTGAAACTTTGATCTTTTTGCATAAAGGAAAAGAAAGAATATACCATTTGCATGCGTGATGAAAAATCAGTTAAAATACAGACTTAAACCTGGAAAAGTTTTTCTACGTTGTACATAAGTCATAAGAGTCAAGAACATCTCTTTGATTTAAGGGTGATATAGCAGAATATTCCTTTGACAGAACGTGTAAATAAGTAAATAAAATTTCTACATAACATTAATCAAAACCCTTTAATTTTTTTCCAAGTCGGGTCTTTTTCCGCATTAAATAAAGGTAGGTATATTATATTAGCAAAACAGACTCATAAAATCAGTCTACAAATACAGAGGGTTAGTTTACACAGTTAAACCATTACTCTGGTACAAAATATATCACATTAACTTCAAATTACCGACAAATCTGAGGGTATTTTCAGCTCAAAATCGTCATCTGTTTTAAATCAAAGCCATCATACATTATTCCCAAGCAAAATTCAGAGGGGGGGGGGGGCTCCTCTTACAGATTATAACAAAACATTTCAAATAAATCCCCATCAATGACCTGCGTCAGGCTCTTTTATACACATGCACCATATAATGAATTCTGCCTCTATCCACGACTAATAAATAAAAAGGGTACATGTCAAACGTATATTTTTGTGTGTATTTTAAACACGCTGACTTTTACACAAGAGTTAACGTTATACAACAAAGTTGTTTAAATCATTCGGATATCTTATATTTTTAAAAAATTGATTAAACACGTTTATTTAACACTAGATTTCTGTAATTTATATGCAGATTGAAATAAGATGTAAGGTTTGTGACCCCCCCCCCTCATTTAAGCTCAAGTTTGCAGTGACTTGACGTCATTTTCAATTATGACGTCATGCATTTGTAGTTCAGAGAAGTGCATGCACAGAGTACACTGCAATATTCTCTGGGAAGCCTTATTGTACCTGCGTATATAACGCATTTTGAAATTCGCACACAATGTTATCAATATTTCTATAAAAAAAGACATGACGGTTTTTGAAGATATCATTCAATATTTGAGTAGATACAGCTTCCCTGTGCTCTTGAATCTTATCATTTTTAAACAAATGTTCTCACTGCTTTTATCTGTTTTATCTTTTCGCTTCTGGGGTTTATTTATTAACAATGTAAACATTTTTACATACATGTATTATTATTTATTTATTTTAACTATAATTTTAATTGCAATATAATGCAATAACAATTTGTAGGTAATGTCTTTGAAAGAAATATTTCATGGATACTTCTGCTTTTCTCTGCTTATTCTTCTGGTAAAAATGACGGTTAACGTACAATATAAATCACATATTTTTCAGTTCTACACGTGATGGCTCAAAGAGGTTAAGTAACACGGTGATCTATATGTATTTCGTAGCAGTTTCAATTATACTTCTTTGTTTCTGTGAGTTTTTTTTCCAGGTAAATACATGTATACAGTATCAACCAGACTGGACTTGTTACCCAAGCAGGCCAAGAAAAGATTTCCCTGTAGGGCAACTCTAAAACTAGCTGCAGATCTGTAGCTCACTGGTCTGAAAAAAACCCACTCGGATGGACGACCAGAGAGCCACTGTGCCACCAATTGGATAAAGTTTTGCGTCCACTCCTTGCCATGCAGAGTGCTTATGGTAATTCAATGACAATTCTGGGACTTCTATCTCATATATACAGCGCTGAGACGCCTGTGGGACTACTGTAAAGAGCAAACATACCAATCCATGTTATCCTTGGTTTTCGCAACATTTTGAAAATGTTTTCCTACTTGCTGGGTTTTATGGGGGGGGGGGGGGGT
>PRKT01001177.1:61848-85302 GCA_003671525.1 Saccostrea glomerata
GGGGGGGGGGGGGGTCGTAGAGTATGCTAGCTATTATTGGTCTTATTCTTAATGGCAAAATGTATTTGTTTTTCCGCAACTTCATAAATAAACTTTCCAAAAGGGAGTTGAAACAAACATGGTTAAACAATACTTGATCTGATGGTTTATCAGAATTGGTGTTAACAAATAAAAAAGGCTTTCTCCAAAAAATGTTTGAGTGAATATAAATGTAAATGAAGTAGGGAAATACCTTATGAATGGAACAAAAATACTTTTATTTGAAATTATCTGCAAGAATCTTAAATGATTCAACCCACCCCCACCCCGAAATTTTCAACCAAATATCGCTATTTTTTCCAAATTAAAAGACCTTAAAAATAGCCCTGAAATACGAATAATTATGACATCTGTAGACAAAATGAAGCAAAAAAGACAAATAAGTATTTTTCCAATACAAAATTTATATGTAGACCAAATATCCTTATTGTGCAAAGGAGATTTTTGTATACAAAATTTTAAATTTTCCCATCTTCAAAACAATTTTTTGATTTGATAAACCAAGCATATAAATCTAAATGGTCCGAGCAGATCATAAATTTATCCGTACAAATCCGTAACTTATCCATCGAATCTTTGTACTTTTAATTAAAGACACAATATCCCTAAATAATAATTTGCTTCAACCAAACAATTTAACAGCAAATCAGTTTTTTTTCTGATCCTTTAATTGTGCGTTATATTAATTGGTATTTAATAACAAAAACATTTCGTAGAAGGAGTTGAAATATTAACCTAAAAATGTGCCAAGTAATGAAAAAAGAATCGAAAATAAATGTAGAATTGTTAATTCTCTAGACTATCTAAGCTTTAGATTTTTTTTTGCAAAATGTTACACGAAATGTCCTGCCACATACAAATCAAAACATTTATGAATGAAACAGACATAAATACATATAAAAATGTTTGTTGGATGCACTCAACTGTAACCCTTTTATTGACTTTTTAAAATAACTAGCAGTTTGCATATACATTGTCATTTTGCATGTACTCTGCAACAGCGTCCTGACAGAGCTGGTATTCGTCCTAAAAAGATAAATATATGATTAAAGTATCTGCCAAGAATCCTTTTAAATGGAAAGTACAAAACTGTATAAAGATTCAATGTACTATTATGAAAAGGACGAAAGTAAGTAAAAAATTAAATGATACATTCTCAAGCCAAACATTTCAAAAATTCAATGCGGCAAGCAGATTTTTTCTAAAGTAGGTACATGTATTTCTTGACGTAATTCACTGATTCTTACTTTGGTCTTTTAATATACTCATAATAATGAACACAACATTGAATAATGTTATTCTAAACAAATCAACGACCGCATTGACTAGTAGTATATTGTTTAACTGATGAAAACGTCCATCATTGTTATGAAAGGGAAAAAATTCATTTTTTCAACTTTCAACTTTGGAAAAAATGAGTTATTATCCTTTTCAAAATGTCAGTTTAATTGACCATTAAGACAATTTTCACGTGATGCAGCGATGCCCGAGAAACTATTGCTTATTTTTGGCCGAAAAAAACTACTTAAGGATGGATTCTTGTCAGCATTTTACGTCGTCAATGGGTCTCCATATATTATGCATGTCGTAAAATGTAAATTTCTTATTTGTTCCTATCAGATGAAATACTTGAGATATTTTTATTTTTAAGCAAAATATAAGATTTATTTAAATCACATAAATAAATATTTAATCTATTTTCTCTGTATTGCGACAACCGGTCGCAATGGTAAATATCGCTGTCAACTATGGAGCAACCCCGTAGAAAGGGTCGTTTCGCAAAGTCTACCAAGCATAAGCAGTATGAAAGAGTCACAGAAGCACAGAGACAGCGGTGGCAAAAAGAAGATGTGATTCTGCATCATAATTATTCACAGAATGAGAGTTCCCGTAGCGATAAACCAAATGAAAACCCCTGCGATAGGCCGTCTGTGGTGTGCACTGCAAGTGACGGTGTGCCTTTACCTGACGTCGCTTCGTTTGATGTTGTAAACAGTGAGCATGTAAGTTATGTCTGATACTTTTTATCATTTTGAAATCGAGTATGTCTTTATATTTCTACACAAGGCCTACTTCGCATGCAAATAAATTTTTTTTAATACTGTACCATCGTCTGCTTATTCCCGCGATCAGTCAAGTTTTGGAGACGACGTACTGTATTGTTTCAGTGTATATACATAATACAAGTCAGCAACGATCAGTTTGTGGATACTACTGATATAAATTATGAATAATACAATTCTTTTTTTAAAAAATAATTCATTTGAGACTTCAGATTGTTCAATTCAGTCTTTAGCTGTTTTATTGTGTGTTTGGAAAAAAGTAAGGTACCTTGTAAGGGTGCAAAATCAAACGGAATGTGGAAAAAATAAGTAATTTCAGCATTGTAATATTTGACTCAATAAATGGACTCAGCAGTATTGAATCACAAAAAAGAGTTAAATCACAGTAACAAATAAAGAAAAATAATATATATATGTTCCCTGACAATTCCATTTAATTTATTTTAAGTGTTATCTAGAATTAAAAAAAAAGGTTTATAAGAATAAATCAATGAAAACAGACAAGATTTGACATTTTTTTACTAAAATTTTTAATTTACATAATTAATAAATAAAAAAGGAGAATGTAGATATTTATGTTTAACATGTTTTAAATGTAAGAGATTTGTTCCTAGGAAAGAAACAAGCCTAGACTGGACAAGGACTGGAGGGCAGGACGTAGAGTTATTGAATTAGGAGTGCTGGCAGATGGACTGTCCGGGTGTAAAAAGTGTGGTCTACCCCTCCAACTGTCTCATTGCACAGGAATTATAACCTTTGGTCTTGCAGCTATGCTCAAGATACCATGCATGAATACCCAATGCCAATATGTTAACAATGTGCCTACTGGAAAGAGACACAATAGAGTCTGGGATGCTAATAACAAGCTAGCTGCAGGTGAATTGTTATAACATTGACAAATATTCTAGGTTTGTGAATTCCTGTTGACCTATATTTATTTCTACGCATTTATCTGAAATTCCTCTGCAGCTGTCCAACATACTGGCATTGGTTATGAACAGATCAGTGGAATACTTGCTGAATTAAATGTCCCACCTGTCAGTCGAACATTACTGAGTAGCAGGCAGGAAGAGGTTGGATCTGCCACAGAGTCAGTTGCAACAGAAACAATTCAGGAAGCTCTTGAACAGGAAGTCCTGACAACATCTTTGTAAGTACATGTACTAATCAAGTAAATTTTGGTAGAAAATGCAGTGCAGTGAAAAACATTACATGTATTTGGATTAATTAAACATGTATTAAATGAATAGTGTTCTTCTAATGGATGTCAGATTGACATTTATTTATAGCCTATGTATTGACAAATACTCTAGTGAGTTTTTCTGATCAAGACTTCATTCTTAAACTTTGCTTTATAAAAATATTTTCAATTCCTTCTTAAGAACCACTAGCTAGGCCATGAAGTTTCAACAAAACTTGCCACAATTAAGCATCCTTGGGTGAAAGGGGTTTCAGTTTGCTCATATAAAGGCTGCTTTATGCATTGGATACTTTATTTTCAGTGGAAAAAATAAAGAAATTATATGATACTGTAAATTAAATGGCATCTTTAAAAAAATCTTCTTTTTAGGACCCATTGTACATACCAGAAATGATGAAACTTGAGTAAAAATTTGACATTACAGTGGACCTTCAAATATCCGGACGCCAGATATCCGGATGCTTCAGTATCTGGACTATTTTTCATCGGAACGAAATTTTAAAATATTATTCTGTCTTGTTTAACTGGTGATTCAGATATCCGGATGCTTCACATATCCGGACAAATTGACTGGGAACCAAAGCGTCCAGATAAATGAGGGTCCACTGTACATACATATTGAGTGAAGATTCATGAATCACAATATGTTGAAAAATACCAAACGCCAATGGTTTTAATTTCACGCTGCAAGAACTTCAATAATTTTAATTTTGTACATGTAATATATGCATTCAAATGTTTTTAAAAACCAATGATAGCATTCACTATGGTTTTAATTTCTGTTTTTTTCTTGCTTGTAAGTACTCTTGTGAAACATAGCCTATGAGCCTACCTCTTGTCTAAAAGATATTCATTAATTAATAATTATTTAATTTTTAAGGAGCAATCAATCTTCCTCCATTACTGTGAGTGTTGATGGGGCATGGCAAAAGCGAGGAAGTGGGAGGTCATATGACAGCCTTACTGGTAAATTCATTTTTATACCTATAGATGTAGAGAGAGTTACTAGGGGGGGGGTGGAAAAAGAGAGTAAGAAAAAGCACCATCATTATAGCATAATAATTACTAGTAAAGATGTATTTTTTTTAAGTGAAAAATATTTGATTTACCTCATTAAACATAATTTTATTCTCAAGGTTGTGTCACAAAGATCTTTTATATGCTTGATTACTAGCTATATTCTCTAATGTTTTTTATGTTATGTTACAAGACACTGCTCAATGATAGGAAGCCAGACGGGAAAAATTGTGGGTTATAGCTTTAGGAACAAATCATGTAGAATTTGTGAACGAGCAGAAAAAAACAACCAAGCCCCAGTTCCACATGAATGCAAAAGGAATTGGACAGGTAATTATCATTCCTCAGATTTTATATTGGTCTCCCTGCAAAGGTTAAATCTGGGGATTATGAATACAGAAAAACAGTATTTTTTTGTACCAATAATTTTGATATTTCTACTTATCAGCCCTTTCTTAGAACATTTTTAAACCCCTGCTTCTAAGGAGAGGGGGATATACTAACTGTTTTATCCTTGTGTTTCTGTCAGTGTGTTTAGCTGTAGCAAATTTTTGCATCAGTTTTCTCCGAAACTACTCATCGCAGATGCTTGAAATTAGCACTCTCTGTTATTAGCTCACCTGAGCCAAAGGCTCGGTATGTCCGTCTGTTCGTCCTTCCATTTGTCTGTTACGCTTTGGGGTACCCATCTTTTATTCACAACTCCTCTTATACCATTGAGTGAAATTTAATGAAACTTTCACAGAATATATATTACATTTTGGCATTGTACACCTCCTATTTTACTTTTTGATTGGACACATATTTTAGGTTTACCATAGCAAAACATAGACACTGCTATTTTATACATATGGGAGGCAAGGGGTATCATTTAGTGAGCTCATTGCTCACAGTACCTCTAGTTTAAGCTTGTCCCATATGGAGTATGATCTGACAGAATAACTCTGTAATAAATTGATATGTGTATTTTAAAAGAAGAGCTTCCTTTGGAATTCAATGATTAATAATAGTCCATGCAATTTTTACAGGTAGCTCCAAATCCATGGAATCTGACATGGTGGTGGAATTGGTTAAATCAACATTAAAGAAAGGGATTCAAGTAGAGGCACTAGTTGGGGATGACGTCACAACCACAATGTCAAGAATTCACAAAGAAATAGACCCGAACATTAAAAACCACTCCGACAAAAACCATATTAAAAAAAATGTATCCAATTCACTCTATGCTTTGCAAAAGAAACACAACAGTTTGTCATCAAAAGTGATAAAATACATTCAGAAGTCTTTCAACTATATGATCTCTCAAAACCAGGGGAATCCCATCGGGATAGAGAAAGGCCTTGATGCTCTGGCTCTTCACCCATTCAACGACCACAGCCAGTGTACTGAAGTATGGTGCCACTACAAAAGAAATACAAAGAAAAAATACAGTTCACTACCCTATGGACGGCCCTTAGAGAGTGAGAACCTAAAGCAAGATCTTTTAAGCATATTCAACAGACTAAAGAAACATAGCACCAACCTTGCTAATCTTGGAAGCACCCAAGCAAATGAAAGCTTCAACAAGACAGTAGCTTCCAAGGCACCTAAATCCCGCCTCTTCAGTCGTACTATTGGCTACAGAGTTGCAGCTAGTGTAGCACAGAAAAACCTAGGGCAACGGTATTTGATTGAGGTACACTTTATAACTTAAATATATTTAAATTTTATCCTATTGATTACTGTGGTTTCATCAATATTTGTTGAGCATCAATTTTCGAGGATCTTGTTGTTGAGCAGATCCATGAAATTAAATGTTCATTGAATTAAAAAATATGTTATTCATTTGTATTCTCGAAAATGTCTGATATACAAAATCCACGAATATTGAATCAAACAAAAATTGATGAAAGCACAGTGAGTAATAGATTTGATTACTCATTTGGTCCTCTGCAGCACAGGGTAATTTGCTAAATGTATTTATTCTTACTTTCTGTCACTGTTTTTGGCTGTGTTGCATTATTTTGATCATTCTATTATGAATCATCAGGCTTCTGTGAAATTTAGCTTTCATGTAATGCAATACTGGGTATATGTTCTATGTGGATTTTTTTTTAAATTTAGGTCAACAAAAAAATGGGATTATCACCAGGCGGACACACCAAAAAAATTGACTGCAAAAAAGGACATGTCTGCTGGTCGTAAAAAGGCATTGTCACTAACTACGAAGGCAAAGAGGAGGAGATTATTTCTCAAGGCAGAAAGGTGACTAGGTTGATACAATATACTTTAAATATGTATGAAAATTTTAATATTCTTTTGAAAGTTTTCATAAGATTTTATTTTTACTAATTTAAGGAAACAAGTGATAGCCTGCAAAGAAACAAGAGAGGGGCCAACTTACTCTTGCGGTATTGGTTTGCATACTGGGAATGACACTGAAACCATTCCAGCTCCTGTGACCCAGCCCCTTAAACAGCCTCTACAGATTTCTAAAGAGAATCCTTTGATCTTTTTTGACCTTGAATCAACAGGACTGGGTATGTGATTTTGAAATTGTGTTTAATATTTTAAAAAAAAACATAATAGAAACATTTTTTCCCTTCAGTATTACTGAAACTAATGCTTATGTTAATAAATTGGAAAAGAACATGAACATTTGTGAATATTATGAACAGTTTAATTTCTTCATTTTTAGCAAGGACCTCTCATATCACACAGATGGCAGCTGTGTTTGAAGAAGAAGTGTTCTCAGAATATGTCACGCCAGAGGTTCCTATCACACAGAAAGCTGCAGAAGTCACGGGAATTACATTTTTAGCAGGAAAAATGTATTGTAGAAATGTTGAAGTTAATGCTCTCAAACTCACTGCTGCTGTCGATTCCATTCTTGATTTTTTCTCAAGGTTTCAGTCAAAGGTAGTTTTGATTGGTCATAATGTTAAATCATTTGATTGTCATTTATTTTTAAATGCTGTTGAGGCTTGTGGGAAAACTGATGAGTTTTCAAAATGCATAGCTGGATTTATAGACACAAAGTTACTTTTCAAACTTTTTGATCCAGAATTAAAATCTTACTCACAGAGTGAACTTTTCAGGCACTATCTTTCATTAGATTACAGTGCTCATAATGCTCTGGATGATGTGATGGCATTACAGAAACTTGTGAATTCTGTTGGGATTGATGTAACCAGCTCCATGTATTCAGCTGCTTCTTTTACATTTTCAAATGCTTTTGAAAACTTTAAGTACAGTTCTGAGGTTCATAAAAATGCACCTTCTTTAGAACATTTAGTTAGGGAGAAGATTTTAAGCAAGAGCATGGCCAACAAAATTGCAGGTAGTGGGTTAAACTTTAGGTTTTTGCAAATGGCCTACACTAGAAACCCTCAGGATGGAATTCTGAATTTACTTTCAGAACAAATAGTAGACACTGATCATGTTCGTGTTACAAAGTCTCAAAAAGTAATTTCATGCTTGAACAAATATTTTGCTTCCAAATGTGAAAGTTAACTAGATATCTGAAAATTTGTAGAATATTTTCAAAGAAATTGTCATTTCATGGTAACTATATCATTGTATATGCAAATATTGACCAGTACATTGAAACACAATATTTGAATCAAATTAGTGTTATGTGATTACCAGGTAGCTATATTTCTGAACATTAGTAGAATTTTCAAAGGATGCTATTTTCAGGGTAACTATATCATTGTGCATGTATATGCAAATGTTGACCAGTACATCATGTACATTGTAACACAATATTTGAATCAAAGTAAATGTTATGTGATTACAGGTAGCTAGATTTCTGAACATTAGTAGAATTTTCAAAGGATGCTATTTTCATGGTAACGATATCATTTTGCATGTATATGCACATGTTGACCAGTACATCATGTACATTGTAACACAATATTTGAATCAAAGTAAGTGTTATGTGATAATGAATGATATACCGGGGTATTTTTATTGCAATTGAAGATTGTTTTTACTTTATACACATGTACTTATAATTGTTTATATAGAGTATGGATTTTATGAATTAATGTAAAAAAGTTAAAGTATGTTAAATGTTATGTAGATGTATATTTATTAATTTTTTACACTAAGACTATTTATTTAAGTTATGATTTTTCTAAGAAGTATTGAAAGGTTTATCAAATCTAGCTATTAATTATTCCTTAATTATTGCTTAATATTTAACTGTTTAATGTAAATTAAGTTCCTTTGAATAAAACTAAATTCCTCAATGAATAGATTGTATGAGAAATTTCCTAAAATTTCGACATGAAAGATTTTTACCATATGAAAAGCACTATAATCATAAATTATATGACAGAGGAAATTCGGAATTTAGATGTCAGTTGTGTAAAATACCTGTGAAATAAATATTTATTTATATAAGTATAATAAATAAAGGTATGTGTGTCTTCATTTATATCCCTGATTTGTTATCTTTATGTGGTTATTTATTTTAGGAAGATATTATAAAATAATTCATATATTTATGATTTTTAAGAAAATTTAGAGAAAATTCGGGTTAATTTTTTTCAATAATTAGTCCGATTACCTTATCATTTTTACCTTGTAAATTAATCTTAAACCTTTGAGGAATCAACAGGGAGAAAAGTAAATATTTGACATTATATGCTCAATTGTAAAAATTGAGATGAAATTTAATGTGAATTCATGAAAAATCAGAATTTTTCCCCGAAAATTCGAGGAAATTCGGATTAAGTATATTTGTTGAATATCGATGATTTCATGTTTTCTTTCCACTAACTCAATTCATGTAAGTTAGTGATCAATAATGAGTTACAACTTTAATTTTAGTAAGCAAGGTATTTTTTCTGACACCAAAATTTATTCCTATGCCAAAATTTCAATACTTTTCTGTGTAAAAGTACTATTTTTAGGACTGACTTTCAAATGACCTAGACTGAAAATCAAGGCCGATTTCACCAAAGTTTTTCGATGTTAAAAAAGTAAACACAGTCTGAATAATGAGTATTCAGAAAATCAAGATTCTGCAATTATAAGAAATATGAGAAGAATCCATCCTTAAATATGTAATCTACTTTTCGTATTTAGAAAATCTTCTAGCATTTTCATCCATGGTTGTAAGATAATGTTGTAAAAATACTCTTAAGACCTTTACTGTCTTAGCCTTAAATAAAATAAATATAAAATATAACTTTGTTTATTTTTCAGAAACTGGTAACTGACCAAAGTAGACACAAATTCCGGTCTACGGATCTGAAGTTGTCGTGTTATGGTGAAGATGTCCACTTCTTGATCCATTGAGAGTTGTTCTAGAGCTTTATAGACCACACAGAATGGTCCACAACGTGTGGCTCCGTCACTAACAAGATATAATTAGATTATTGTTATTATAGAGTTGTTCTAGAGTGTTACAGAACACACAGAATAAACAACGTGTAGCGCCATCTTTATCAAGATATATTTAGATTAAAGTATTGATAGAGGAAATAGATTGTTATTTTAATCACAGAATGTCCCACAACGTGTGGCTACATCACTATCATAGCAATGCATTAATCATTTAAACTATGATACATTTTATCAACAATAATTTATAACTAATAAAATAAGTGATACATTACCTATATATTACAGTGAAACAATATTCAATATGAACATCTTTTCAATAACAATACTCACAATTAAATGCGGAAAAGTCGTTATTTCTTTGCTATACTCACTTCAGTCTATAAGGATAAACTAACTTACCTCGACAATATAGCAACCCTTCCTTCCTTGTGCTTGAACTTTTCAGTTTTTGTTTCTTTGATTAAATCCAACAAAGCTCTTTTATCTATTGTCAGTTTTCCTTCTTTCCATGCCTTACATTCTAATACTGTTATTTCCATAGTCCTTCCTCCCTAAAAATAAATAAATAATTTATATAGAGGAAAAGGAAATCTGTTCATAAGACAACCACACATTTCAAACTAATATTTTTCAGAAAAAAATCTTATTTTGAACCTCTGTCTGTAAGACGATTTTTCGTGATGCAATGTTAGAATTGGTGGAGGAGGCAAATTTAATGGTAAAGTTCCCCAAGTTCTTATGTTCGGATTTCGTTGGAATCCAAAGAGATGTCTAAAAAAAAGACAAAAAAAAAATAAATGTGTAATTAAAAAATATTCAAAAAATTTTTTTAAATTGATTTTTATAACAATATTGCATTTTTCAATTTATTTAATCTTTAAAATATTTGTTTTCAAATGTATTAATATAGTATAATATTGTAAGAACTATTGTATGTGACAGATTGCTAAACAATTTATCACATGTATTGCTCTTTTTTATGTCTTTGATCTCTATATCCTACAGATTTCAAATCCCTTAACGGACACATGAAAACCACAACACGAGCATCAAAGTCTGTGATGAGTCTGAGGAAGTCTTCAGTGTACTCAGGAAGTGGGTACTGGGCGCTGATCAGGCTGTCGTTCTCTGTGAAGGACTGAAAAAATAGCATAAAAAATAGCATAAAAAAATAAAGGTTTTTTGACATACTGATTCGCTTTAACATGAATAAGATTTTTATAAGCAACTTCTTGAGCAATGATTGTCTACACTTTTTTCTCACATATAAAGCTACTGGAGCATATACGAGTATTTAAAAATGCAAGAAAGAAGTTGTTGATATCATTTGTCCTCCAAATATAATTTTCATAATCCGTAATTAAAAAAGTTATATTATGTTGAACAACATTAAGCAATTAATAGTATACCTTATTTCAGAATAAAAGTTAGTTTGCAATATAGGTTTTAGGGATAACAAAGTATTTGATTATTTTTTTAAAATAAACCAGACCTGAAGTAGAACAGCGTTATAGTAGCTGTTCCTTCCCTTGGTATATGACAAATAGCATAAAAATTCCTCCACTGAAATGAAAATGAAAACATGACCCATTAGCAAGATATGAGGTGATAGAATCTAATTCAAAAAATTTATTTGCTTAATTTGACAAGAGAAACCTTGGTGTATTGTATGCTGAAATAAATCCTTTGAATATTTGGAATGACATTTTTCTAATGTAATGTTTAAATAGACATCCGATACCTGGTAAAACACTCTCGGTGAAGTTGGCTGATATATTTGTTCTGCCAGATTCATAGTCTTTTTCTGTATATTCTTTTTGAAGAGAAAGTAACTCCTGTAAAAACAAAGAACAATAATGCTCTATTAGGCTTTGTTGATATATGGTTACATTACATTGCTCCTTTATCCTTAGCAAACGATCAAAAATTTATGTTACTTACTAAAGGTAAGTGAAAGTACTGATATACACTGTAACATGCATATTATTTTCTTTTTCTTACTTGAAATTCTGATGTCAACGAGGAGCTCTTTGTTACTTGTCCACAGTTCGTGTAGGTTTTATCTTGGAATTCCTTTGTTAACATGGATGGTGTTAAACATTTAGATTTTCCATTGAAGTATTCACATAAAGCGAGGTATACTGCCTTATACTGGTCCTAAAAGAGTAAACATGTGTGATAACTTAAGTATTATAATACGTTTGTCTTTTACTTTTAGGCGTTCATTCATTTACAACAATTACAATAAGGGTCAGCAAGACTTAATACATAATGAGTACATATGAATGTATACGGTGGTACAAATAGATATATACA
The DNA here is from genome assembly GCA_003671525.1 of Saccostrea glomerata. Lineage (NCBI taxonomy): Eukaryota > Metazoa > Mollusca > Bivalvia > Ostreida > Ostreidae > Saccostrea > Saccostrea glomerata. The sequence goes on from PRKT01001177.1 coordinate 73,819, forward strand.
AAAACATAATTTTTAGTATGAGACAATGTACCAAAACAGAGATTCGTAGTTGTAAATATAAAAAAAAAATTCTCCAAATTTTTTTTTATCTAAAACAGTTTTATCTGTGACAATATTTTTGATAAAAATACAGTTTTACATTAGTCTTATATTTTTTGTCCATCTTTTCTCAAGCTGTACCTCAAAATTTCAGTAATTACGCAACTGTACCTTAACTAAAAACTAATGTACGGTTAGAACACAAGCCTTTGCACAATACTTCATATTGCAAGTGATTTATAAGTGTTTAATTCAAAAGTAATCGGAAATATGAAACATTTTATTTAAAATAAGACCATTATCTGATGTTTTTGCCTATGTTATCAAGTGGGCACAAATTTAAAGGAACATCTTGAATTTTCTTGAAGAACTTATACAGTTTTTATAAAAAAAATCATGTGACTTTTGGGTGAAAGAAAATTGTGCTCTCAAAAATACACATCATATCTTTTTAAATTATCTGTTTGTACAGCAGTTGTGTTTTTTACAACAAAACTATTGGAAAATATGCAAGGTCACCAACTATTTATTGAGGAAGAATTCAATAAGAAAATATATGAAAAGGAAATTAGCGTGAATAGAACAAGGAAACATTAATGGCAAATGGCCATCAAACACCATACAGAACAATGATTTAGAGGAAGTTTGTTTTGATAGGTGCCTTCATTTGTTTGAATCAATGACAGTTTTAAAAAAATAAGGAAGTAAAAGTTCTTGTCCTTGGTACATGTATTTGGCAAGTTTGATTATCCGAAGGTAAAAAAGCAATGTCCTTTTAAGTGGGAAGCAAATGTATCAAGAATATGGAGAGAACTTCGTAAAACAATATTTGTACTCTACATCGATTTTAGTTTTAAGCATTTTTGGAATGTTTACAGAGCATTAAAAACCTAAATATTTTTAAACAAATTGCATGATATTGTATGTTCATAATGTTGTTTAAAATTTCATGTATATGAAATATGAATAACTGGACTTCGTGGAGTTTTTTTTTTCACATTACTGAAATAAAAGAAGATCCAAAAATTATTGAACAAACACTAAACGTACGTCACTTTGTATCATGTTCATTCTGTCTTTTCTCATGGTTCTGACGTACATCGGTACATTGACTTTACCATTTCTCTCCCCTTCCCGGTAGAGGGCGTCTAAAGCAATGTAAGTTCCGGTTCTGCCAATCCCTGCACTGTAAATGTAACAAAGACTACGTCATATTTTTCTGATTAAAAGTTTTACGCCCTAATATGTCCTCTTTGAAACGCAAAACAATTGCAATTATACTCATTACGCGTGGAAGTATTTGATCTTCATCTAAATGGAATTAATAAAGCTAAAATTAATATAATAAAAATCAATACAGCCGGTACCTTTTTTTCTTTTTTTCACATTATTTTATTTTTGAGCAATTTGAAATGTAATAAAATGTATGTTTTGTATTTCAACCTTAGAATTACACGTAGCATGTATAAAATTACTCCTTGAACTAAAAAAGTAAGTAATGATTCTTCTAATGAAGTCAATTTTAAACATAATACATGTAGATATCCACATTTAACCTGCAATGCACCAATGTATATTTTCCGGTTTTTGGTGACGTTTTCATCACGTGACGATGAAACACAACAAGATTGAGTGGATCAGGAACTCCGTGGTCTGGCCATCTTGTGTAATGGAACATAACAACCTCACGGTCTTTTCTTTCCTGCAACTCATAATAATGGTGTACGTAATATTGTGATGCATGTACATGTGGTTGTGTTAAAATATTTAATTACTTAATCTATTTATAAGTTAAATTAGAATTCATTGAAAGAAATTCTCCCACATCAGGACAAAAATTTGACAAATCTATCCATTGTGTTTAAATGTATAATGAAATATGAACAAATGAAATTCTCTTTAATGAATAAATTCTGTGCAAATTCTATCAGTTAATTGAAAAATCTTAAATAAAGTCAATAGAATTATTAATTAACATGAATATAGATAAAACAAAATTCATTTTAGGACTCGAGGATGATTTTTTTCAGTATGAGTTTTTTTTTTTATTTTCCTCTTTCTTCTGTATCCCAGTGACAAGGAAATAACCCCATAACATTGTTATGCAGAAACATTTTTTAAATGGTTAACATTCCTTTCAGTCCATCGGATTGGACATTACATAGTGCCCCGTGTCAAGGATAACAACCCTCATGGCGCGTAAAAGATGAATTCTCTGGAATTCGGAAGAGAGTAGTATAGCTGGGGGCCACCAGGGTAACTACAACCTTTCAAAAACCAACAAACAACTTTTCAAAAACCGGTCATTAAACAGAATCATTCTCCGAAATATGGCTACAATATTGCCGACTCAGCGTGAATTATCTGACTTATCAATCCTTTAAAGAGTACGATAAAAATTTTAATACAATACTAGTAATCCGTTTTCTGTCTACAATATTATATTTTGTGTGCATCTCAGCAGTTTCAAAGACAATATCCATGACATACTTTATTTGTATTCATTTTTCAAACTTGAAAAACCTTGATGTCAAAATTTAAAACCAAATGCTTAAGTTTATGAATAACCCATGATGTAGGACATTTAAACCTAATTAACTCTAATCTTATCTTAAATGTTTATCTTATGCGCTACATTATTGTTAAAAATATCTTCATTTACATTGAAATAAAACGCTTCAAGGCAAATAAACAATTTATAAATCATGCGCATGCGCAAACCTTTCATACAAGAGATTGCACATATAACGCGCGTAAGGAGATTTTTTTTTCATTTCGCTTTGCTGTTGTGTCATTCCTTTTTCTCTTTTTTTTTTACATAAAAAATGATTATTTCCTGACAGGTTCTGATGAAGAGGCAATGCGGCCACAAGTGCAATCATTAAATGAAACCTTTGAAGATTACAAGAATTTAAAACAATAATTTGAGGAATCAAAAAGCTATAAAGACGGATGTCCCATGGATATGAATGACACCATCTGCATAAGATGGAATGCACATCAGGTAGGAATATAGATGTTACATACATAATTCCTGCGATTAAATAACTAAAAATGGCGACGTTGTGGCAATATGGACATTTTAACATTCTTTTTTAGATTTTATGCTAAAGGATGAGAAAAAAACACTGATGTCAATATGAAAATACATATTTAGATTCCTATGTCAATAGTATTTCAACTGAGAAAAGGATGATAATGTTGATCAACACTTAAAGCTAGCTTAATGCATGTCAGTCTGCATCAATTTTCTGTAAAAATAAAATAGCAAACTTTCTTGCTCTGTAATCTATAGCTTGAGATTTGTTTAATTTTTTCAGTTTAAACATGCATGTACATTTAGTTCAATTGTAAACATACAAATAATACATAAAGAAAGTTGTAGCTAAGGCATATAAAGATGGGATTAGTTTGTTGATGAAAGGTATTTCTTGGACAGATTTAAGATACATGTAAAGAATCATTTTTCATTTTTAAAAGAGCGCTTAGTTATAAAAAAAATCATGTTTGCAATAAATACATAAAAAAATATTACAATGTGACAATATATCTTATTACGTCTCGGGAAAAAACAGGATGGATATTTTTTTCCAATCATTTATATACTAAAACAAGTACTTGTAACAGAAATTATAATAATATGTAATTACCAAATTATTGTATGCTTTGAACATTCTTGTTGTGTAATTAGCATATACTTTCTCTTCCAGGTGCCTCAGAGTGAAATCTCCAATTTGTAATTTATCGCTGATATCTGGCCAATATTGAGCACATTTGTTCTACAATTTACAAAATAATACTTTTCATATATTTAGGGTACACTCTTGGTTTAAGATTTACAAATATTTTCTAGAAATACCTAAAAAACGTAAGGAATTTAAGCAAGATGTGAGGTTTACAGTTGTATGGAGATTCATGAATTGACATCGCATCTAAGTTAACGGCCTTTTTCAACTGCAAATAATATTTTATTTGAAAACAAAAGACATTTTTCATTGTACATAATGTGACTTGATCAGCCTCTCACTGTGTACAAACTGCGTCATTTTTGCGAGATGACGTCATATTGACAAGTGCATTGCGATCGATGCATCGTTTATAAACTGTTGTGTGGGATTTAACAAAGGACAAAACTGCAGGTAATGGTAAGTTTGTATGTACATGTAGTATACAGCTATCCAGCTGTTTGAAAAAGCAAATAATTTCATTTTGTGGTATTTTGAAGACCTTATATTATGTGTGACGTCACAGTAAACATTTCCCGTACAAATTAGGCCCCGCCTTCTTACTGTAAACTTAATTGTGCTGCGAAAAAAACAAACCTTTCCCCCTTCTTTAAGGTTGGTCAAACAAACAATGACGGATACATTCTCCTGCCATATCATCTGCCAGAAATCAGCAATTGTCTTCGGTTTGGGACCTAAACTGAAATGATGTAGTATACGTTTGTTGAGAAAAAGATCTTAACATATCATATCCAGGAATCAGCAACTGTTGCAGTCAGCTTAAAATTAATACAATCGTGAACCTGCAACCGTTTCTTCCTGACTATAGATGATAAATACCGACTGACAACTAAATTGTGTAAGAAAGGAGATGACTTCAGCTTTCCCATCCTCAATTTTCCTCATTTATGGTGAATTTATTCTTCTATCATCTGCTTATACTGTTTATGTCTCACAATTTATTTGGTACTTAAGAGCACGCGCTGAGTACAATCACCTTTTTAAAACACGGTGTGCTACTAAATGCAAGGTTGATGTTAAAGAAAATCAAACTGTCTCGTTCAAGGTCGTGATTTCATTTATTTTGGGCGTTAAAGTTGTCTTGCAAGCAAATGCATGTGTAACTTCGATTTTTTCCCGACATTTGTTTGTTTATACAACAAATGTAAGACTCACGTGGGGGGGGGGGGGGGGGGGGGGGGGGGGGGGGGGGGGGGGGGGGGGAATACTGTGCGAGGACCGGTTTACAAGGGATATTTAAATTTCCTAGGCATCTGATTCTCACTTGAATTTCCAAGAATATCTTTTATTTATACTTTGTTATATTGTTATAGCTTTGAGATTAATCATGATAATTTATCTTCACATTTAATTTTTCTTTTCAAATATGATAACAGAAAGCATATAAGCTGGTTAAAATGACGTTATAAAAACGTACCTTGAGTTGCGATGTAGTTTCGTTGATCACGTACATTCTTTCGTCGAATCATTTAAAGAGAAAAAAGGCAAATATAGTTTAAAGTTAAAATTTGATTTTTTTACAGATAAAAAGAAAGCAAACGTAAATGCATGTTCATGTAACTAACAAAAGGATAAACAATGACAATTATCTAAACAAAACCTGTTTCGTAGTGGAAGGAAAAACTATTACTAACAATTATCTAAACAATACATGTTTCGTAGCAGTCGCATTTAGGGCAATTATTTTCATCTGATTTATATTTTGCTACTCAGTTTTAATACCTTTTAATCTGAGTTCTTCATTCTTAAAAGAATACAATTACATTGTGTACATTTACAAGCAATACTAGATTATACTTGCAATATTATTTATATATAGGTAAAGCTAATTACATTTAACCAAACTTACCTCGATATAATTAGCATTGATATAATCCCCTCCGTGTGTCTTCTTCAAAACAACCCGAGAGTGGTCGTCTATTTAATATAAACCTTTTAGAATTAGTCTTACAAAGTATTTTTAATAGAACATCCATAGATTGTAAGGTAATTTTTTTAGAACATATGTTGATTGCAAATTGATTTTTAAGAAAATAATCAGTTTTAAATAATTTTTTCATTTTAGAATAGAATTAAAAATATTTACAAGGGAATGTGGACGTGTATCTATTTTTTGCTTTATTTTCCGGCTTCTTTGCCTCTTCGCAGGAATAAAGTTCCCCTTTTGGAATTTCCTTTCAAAAAACATCAAAGTGATACATTAAAAGATAGAACCTTAGATTTGTTGAAAGCATTGTGCAAAAAGCCCATAATTTAAGTTTTTGACTTTGTGGAAAAATATTTTAACATGTCTTTCTGTTATAAAAATATCATCCAGAATATTATCCGAATAGAATATTGAAAAGGTCAAAATGTCATTTTAAAAATCATTACACAAGAATTTATTTTTCAATTCACGAGAAAAAAACCCAGAATAGATAAGAATTAAACATGCAAGATTTAAGAATTTTATGATCAATTTTGTACAATTGCTGCACACTTTTAAAGTAAATAAGTTATTTAATGATAGTTGATTCATGATTGTTTATATACTTTTAAATGTTATAAGTCATACATGATACTCATGTTTGAATCCAGCATTTTCTGCAGCAGACATCTTGGTTATTATGGCCTTCAGATTTCTCACTGGAATAGTTTTGTTCGTTGGGGGACCTTTTTTCGCAGATTCTCGCAAAATGCTTGTCCGATTTCTCTCACTATCTTTGTGTTCATCCTTTAAATTGCTGAAAACTAATATATTATTTTATGATGATTACACAGCTTTAAAAAATCTAAAATATTTTTGTTTTCAATTTCTCATACATTCAAGACAATAAAAAGTCGTTCGACATCGGCATGAAGTGCCCTTATCTCCATTTTGCAAAGGAAAATACAACAGGTAAATTTTGGTCAACTACTTATAAAAATTTCCTTGTTACATCATTCATGAAACAAAAACGGGAGTTTTTACGATATCCAAACTTACAAATTTAAATTCAATACATATTATTTTTTCCTTAACATTTTTATGGTACATGTTTATTACTAAGTATTTGTTTAAATTATTTGCTTAGAAATCCACATTTAATTTTCCGAAATAATGGTATTTATTAAAATGATATTGTCGTGGTAGTCATTGACAATTGTCTACGTATTCCATAAAATACTCTCGTGTTTATATAAAATCAAGGATCATTTTTAATTGCTTTCTTTTTTTATTTTCTAACAAAAAATATACTGAAACAAGATACTCTTTAAAATCCAAAGGACAGAAAGAGTCAATGGCTTATCAAAGTACAAAGGAGTCTGACAATTGATTTGATCATTATTTATAATATAAAATTTATGTGGTGAAAGTACTTCAATACGATGTTTGATTTCAAATATTAACATGTTATCTACTTATTTTTTTTTTAAAAGATGTAAACGTATTTTTCTCAATGATTACCTATTGTGGAAGATGTTTCACTCTTCGATTCCACTGGCGAAAACGCTTCCTTCTTAGACTTTTCAAAATATTCTGCTAATGCTCTTCTCTTGAATCTACGTTAAAGTAATGACTGAACTAATGCGTATGATAGAATTAATCAATGTAACGTATAAATGACAAAATTCACTAAACTCTTGTATATAATGGTACGCATTTGTAAAAATACTCAATAATAAAGAATTACTTTTGAGATATTAAGGCATCTATGACATTTAAATCAAAAACTTTTAATAAACGTTAACAAAATAAAAAAACCATCAATTTTTAAAGTTTACCTTAGAAAAAGGACTGCTAGAAGAACAAAGATTATGATAACTACGAACGCTCCTAAGATACCGCCAATAGTGGAAGCATTAGTTGATTCATCTTCCAACTTAACAACGTTCTCTACACCTTAAAAAGGATATTACAGATCTTCAAAGAGCGTGTTTAATAAATCTAAGAATACAGTTTGGCATATAGTATTACATGAATATGCTCTATATATTTCAGTTTGTACTCGCCAGTAATATTAATAAAACATCAGGGTAAGGGTCAATTACTTTGAAATGTAATTAAATACTCTCAAATACATTGATAATTTTATCAATTACATACAATCTCAATTACATTGATTTTTTCAAATGTAATTAATTACTCTCAATTACTTTGACAAAAGTAAACAAATACATTTCAATTACTTCAGTTTTATTTTAAAAATCTTGAAAAACATATACCGTGAAATATATACAGGCATAAGTACTAAAATTAGTGTTTCTACAGTTTTGACTTAATTTCAATCATCATTGAATTTACAAACACAGTATCACTTAAACAAAATCTTTCAGATCTGGAGATTTTAAATTCATCTACCGGAAGCCAGAACCCTTGGATTCATTTTTTGTTCTAAAAAAAGATTTTTTTTAAAGTAAACTATTATTCAGTATGATTGTTCCTGGGTGTGAGAGGGGTGGTTCACACCTGAACAAAATTACACTTTAGTTCTTTACCTATATTGCCATGGGCAGCATGTCATGCTGAATAAACAAATGAGTCCCCCCAAAAATTGAACATTATGAGAATTTAATTATTGAATAAACACAACCTAAAGTGTCAAACATGTGTAGCCCAAACATGTATGCAAAATATGCATCATAAAAACAAACCTTACTAAACTTTTAGCTTGAAAAAAAGTAATTGAAATGTAATTGAAAAGTAATTGAAAATACATGCTATTTCTTTAAATGTATTTAAATACATTCAATTACTTGTAATTGAAAGCAGGCTCAATTACATATTATTTCCAATTACTTTGAAAAATGTAAATAATTACACTCAATTACAATTACTTTTTTCAATTACCCCATCCCTGTAAAACATTTTTTCATGCAGTATTTTCTTTCCACTTAAAAATGCTTAATGTACGTAAAACTGCACAATGTATTCATATTTATTAACAAAGCCAGATCAAAATGCCTCCGTTAAACTGGAAATTGAATATAAAGATTTTTTTAAAGCACTTTTGTATTTGTACGAGGGGTATTTCAAAAGTTCTGAGAACTGGTGTGCAGTAAATAAATTAACGTCATTATCATGAATTAGATTAATATATCAATCCCCCAAAATAGTCTCCGTTGACGTGGACACACTTGAAATCCGCGAGGAAAATACCGCCCTATACTCATCTTTCTGTATACGCTTCATACACTGGAATACCTCACTTCCAACTGCCTGACGACTTTCAAATCGCCGTCCTTGGAGGGCTTTTTTAATAACGGCATTCAATCAAAAACGCACGGAGCTAGGTCAAGACTGTAGGGTGGATGTTGTAAAACGACAATACCATTTTCCTTAAATATTTGGTTACTACCTCTGATCTATGGGCAGGTGCGTTGTCATTGAGGAGCTTTATTCCTCTAGTACCGGTTGCTGGTCGGGTCGTTTTATAGTGCTCTACAACCTGACACAATACATTTTCTACATAAAATTGACCAGTAACACTGCTGTGTTCTGGAACCGGAACTTGAGTAACAGGGCCTTTAGAATAAAATCAAAGTACTCAGAAGTACAGAGAGCCGGGCTCATTTACAGAGTAGAATGGATTTCTTACATGAATCACGTTTATATTCTGATGAAAAAGTTTTTTTAAAACTATTAATATAAATGATAAGACACTGACAGTGAGTTTTTCAATCCTAATACCACGGTCCGATTTTGTCAGAATCAGAATTAATCTGGTACCGCAGCTGAATGTAAACAAACAGGCCAGAGTCTGGTTCCCTCTCCTGCTTTACCTCATATGTGTAGAGAACTACGGTAACACTGATTATTAAAAATCCTTACGCTAATGAACTATGTTCTTTGACTTATGAAGTTTTCAAAGTCATTACTACTAATGTTTATTTTATATAGATAAAACTTCGTTTTATTTTTGTTGCTTTATTTAGCGTTTGTATTATCTCAAAAGCGGTTGAGAGTAAGAACTATATTTTTGCACGTAACATAAAAATCGCGACTATGGGGTCAACATCCTGCCTTGAACAGGATCCCATAAGCCGGCAATTGCTCTTTGAGCAATAAGCCCGGCTAAAAATGAGGCGTACACTACTCTCCGGACAGACCGGTTTCTGCGTGCAATTTGAGGCCTTGTGTCATTTTCACCGATCCAAACTTTATTATTGAGCTTAGTTTCCGGTTCAAAAGAACATATCCATGTTTCATCACCAGTTACAATCTCCTTTATTCGCCCTTGGTCACAATCGACATAAATTGTTAAGATACGAAGCACTGCTGAGGAATTAATGTTAGTTAAGTCTGCTATTTCCTCACCTGTATATCTAGCATCATAGGCTATTGTATTTTTAACAGGGACGATTTCTTTTTCGCCATATACACACACTGGACGCCCCGAACGGGGGTCATCTTCAATTGATTTTCTACCCTCTTTAAATCGAGCTACCCATCTTGCTATTGCTGGATATGAAAGAGCATGCTCTTTATATACTATATCTAAATAGGCTTATTTTTCTGTTGCCGTAAAGCCGAGGAATGAGCGAATTTTGCAATACGCTCTTTGCTCAACAAAAAAACTGTTCTCCTTATCAGTCATTTTTTCGCCCAGTATACAGAGTATACCTAATTATGACGTCATTTAAGCATACCTATACGACATTTTGAATGTAAAATTACGTCACTACTTTTGCATATTTGCCTAAGTTTAACAGTGGTATCAGAGTCATTTTAATCCGTACCGTAGTTAAAATTATATATGCCAGTTCTCAGAATTTTGGAAATGCCCCTCGTATATGTAGAATTCTAATGATTTTAATTATAGGGGTGAAAACTGTCCAAAGAAATGCACAAAATCAACTTGAAGGATAACATATATTTGAAAAACATAACTGACCTTGATTACAAGAGCCGTCAATATGGTTACAGGTATTGTTGCAAGAACAAACATGAGAACAGTTTGAACCAAAGTATCCTTTATTGCAAGCTGAAAGCAAAATATGCTTAAAATGTATGCATTATTGACATTTAAATAAAAAAAAATATTCTGACTAATGAAACCGTATATTTGGATGATAATAAAATGTATTGTGTAACTTCTAACAAACCATGCACGTTCTTACTGTTAAAACACTGTCTTCCAACAAAGCCATTTAAACACCCTTCTATACAAGTTCCATCCTCATGGTCGCATCTTTTCTTCTTACACTTTGTACTGCACTGTCTATTACAATTGTTACCGAAGAATCCAAAAGTACATGCTGTGTAAAAAAAAGTTATATTTCTTCATAAAAAGGGTCAGTCCTTAGCAAAAACACATACATATATATTAACTATTTACTTACGTTTATCACAAAACTCCCCTGTATATCCCAGGTTACAACCATTATCACAGTGGCCTGTTTCTCTGCTACAGTAGGTGTTATTTAGACAGTGAGCACTGCAGTTATGGATACAGCCTGGACCGTAAAATCCATCTTTACATGCTATAAATTGTAAGTAATCCAATTAATTAAGTAAATTATAATTTAACATTAAAAACATAGTTATTTCCATTTTTTAATTAAGCTGATTATTCAAATACAGTAATATCTTCAAGCTTTTGCAAACGGTATTATATCAAATTCATTAGAGCACACAGCATAGAAAACTTGAAGCAAAGGATTCTTTTGTAAATGTCAGTTGATAGTTGATTATGACAAAGGTAGTTTTGGTGTTTTTTTTTTGGGGGGGGGGGGGGGG
>PRKT01001177.1:85317-119913 GCA_003671525.1 Saccostrea glomerata
GGGGGGGGGGGGGGGGGGTTAAATAGTTGGGTGATGAATTCAGCCACTGCATTTTTCCCTTAAAAACTCAGAACGTTAATTTTGATATCATTTATCATAATTGAAAATTACATTTGGAACATAAAGAAATGGATTATAGAATTTGCCTAGTAATTATGTTATGCAATCAGTTAAATCTTTTATTAACTCTTATTTTATTGTGGTGTCTTAGACAGATTTTTTCACAATTTTAATTGTCTGATTAATATAAACATCACATATCTTTAAGCTTAAGCAAGCAGCCTAGTTTATTTGATCATTCTAATTTGCATCATCACTAATAATGAAAAAATAAGACATATGATATCGTATATAATTTTTAGCATTTAATAAAAATTATTTAACGTCACAGAAGCGGCAACAAACGACAAACTGTTTTACAGACTTTATTTTTTGAAGAAGGAAAAGTGTTTTAGTATTAGAGGCTAAAAGAAAGAAAGAAGTAAGTTATTTGGGCTGTCAAAATACTTATTGCATTAAAACAATAACTGTAATGTCAAAAAGCACACTTCTAGTATTATTATTTTTTAAATATATGAACATTGAGATATATGTGTATGGTTTTTTACGTTCATCACATAATTTTCCGATCCATCCATTTGCACATCCATCTTCACATTGACCCGTCACGTGATTACAGGGTTGGTTCCCGCTGCAGAACCCTACACACTTTGTGTTACACGCAGGGCCATACCATCCCCATTGACATTCTTTGAAAGAAACAAAAATGGATATAATAAACAATAAAGCGAGCAAAAGACGATTTGAAGAAAAGGAGATAAACTTTTTTTGTAAATATCAACTCTTTACTTAAATGGTAATCGTACTTTTAGTACACTTGTCTCCTGTCCATCCCGGAATGCACCCCAAACACGTTCCATTCACAATATTACATCTCCTTTCTTGACAATTGTCCGGACAAGATGAATTACAGTGACTCCCATAAACCCCTGCCTTGGCACATCCTAGAAGAAAGATAAGTGATTAATTGTAAGGACAATTTGCGCAGAAAAACCTTTACTATATAATATTTATATATATATATACAATAAATATACATGTATATATATATTACTATATATTATATGATATAATATTGTAAATGTAACATCAATATATCATACATTTTTAAACAAAAATATCAGATCAACTCCAACAATTCAGAGACAAGTATCTAACAAATACGACTTAATACCCATTCTTTGTAACCACTTAAACTTTTGTGGCACGCATAGTCTCAATCTTTTTTAATATGCCTGGAAAATACCCTTCATAAACTACTTTAAAAATATAATAAGATCATATGGATGTCGAGTAGTTACCATGGAGACATTGTCTTAATTTGATTTTTTTTTTCTGAAAATATATTTAGGAATGCTTTTAATGAAATGCAGCTACATCAATTCATGTTACTCGGAGAAATGATAAATATGGCATTTAATTTTAAAAAGCATCATAATCCTTGTTGGTTGATTGATTCGTGCTGTTTTACGCCGAGTCAGCATATTTCAGCCACATTTCGGCGGTAAAACTTTGTTGGTATACAGTTTATAAATATAAGACATCTTTGATGAAAATAGCCTCCATTTACCATAAAATTGAATTACCTCCATTTGATACTTGTGGGATCGTTAGTGTGGGAGATAAAATAATCATTGGACAGAAAAGATAGGAAGTTGTTCACATATTGTCAAGATACATCGCTCTTTATCCTGGAATTCAAGTAAAATCAATTGTTTTAGCTCGATTGAGCCGAAGGCTCAAGTGAACTTTTCTGATCACATTTTATCCGTCGTCCATCCGTCAGTCTGTCTAGCTGCCCGTCTATCTGTCCGTTTGTAAATTTTTCACATTTTCGACTTCTTCTCAAGAACAACAAGAACAATTTTAACCAAACTTCGTACAAAGCATCATTTGGTAAAGGGAAGTTTCAATTGTTTAAACGAAGGGTCAAGTCCCCTCACAAGGGAAGATAATCAACAAAAGACAAAAACAGGTTGGGGTCATTAAAAAATCTTCTTAAGAATCACTGGGCCAGAAAAACTGAAACTTATGTTTAAGCAACTTTGGATAGTGTAGATTATAAATTGTTCAAACCACGACCCCTTGGGGTTGGGCGAGGCAACTATAGGGAATCAACGTTTCACATAGAAATATATTAGAATTTTTTTTTTCTCAAGAACCTGTCAAAAAAGCTGAAAAGCATCTTGGGTTTCTGTTAATTCTAAATTGTAAAAATCATGACCCCGGGGCCCGGGGATATGGCGGGGCCACAATAGGAACCCCAAGTTTTACATAGAAATATATAGGGAAAAAACTTTTTAAAAATCCTCTCCTGAAGAATCTCTTGGCCAGAAAGGCTGAAACTTATGTGGAAGCATCTTCGGGTTATGTTGACTCTAACTTATTCAAATCATAATTCCTCCTGATAGGGCGGGGCCTCAATACACGTTTTACATAAAAATATGTAGGAAAGATCTTTTAGAATCTACTTCTCAAGAACCAGTAGACCAAGAAAGCTGAAACTTATGTTGAAGCATATCCTCGGGTAGTGTAGATTTTGAATTATTTTAATAATGACCTCCAGAAATAGGACGGGTTTACAATTTGGAAGATTTACAAAAAACTACAGTGTACATGTATACAGAAAAAATCTTCTCAATAACTACTGGTCCAGAAAAGGTAAAATTTGTGAAAGCTTCTTGGGGTACTGTAGATTTTAAATTGTTCAAATCATGACCCCTTGGAGTAGGGCGGGGCCACAATAGGAAGCCCAAGTTTAACATTGAAATATATTGGAAAAATCTTTTAAGATCTTCTTCTTGGCAGCTACTGAGCCGGAAAAGCTTAAACTTATGCAAAAGCATCATAGGGTAGTGCAGACTCTTAATTGTCCAAATTATGACCCCGGGTAGAGTGGGGTTACAGATGGTATTAAAAGAGGGAAATCTGGTACAGAACTGCATGGTCAAAGCTATTCAGGTGAATGATGTAGCCCATGGGCCACTTGGTTTTTTTCCTATTTAGATAATGTGCATGCAAATTTTAAATATGTGAAAATAGCTGAAATTTACAAGACTACATGGTACAGGAAATCAGCTCTGTGCATATTCTTGATATTGAAAGCATTAGCCTCAAGGTCTAAGGAGTATAAAAATATGAACTTGAAAAAGCAGAATTATATTGAATTGTTTTTTAAGAAGAGCTACAGTGTCTCAGTTATGGTAATATTGCAAAGTAAGTAACATTTTTTTCAATCTCTTTGAAAAGGTCGTTAGAAAACAAATTTTGACTGTCACTTGAAAGTTCGGAGTTTTGAATATGGTAATAAAATGTACAATTTTAAGCAAAGTAAACGACAACAAAAGATTGTCTTAACTCTCAATATGAAACGTGTACAGTCTTTTAATATTCTTAATTGCTTATAATTACCTTTATATCGCTTACTGACCTAAATTGTTCTCATAAGCGTTTTTACATTATGCATCAAGCCAAAGGGGGAATGTAATACTTGTACCCGTTTCAATAAAATGCATTGAGTATATTGGATAAAGGTTATGACACTTAGAATATTCTGTATATCCGAGTATACCCGAGTTTGAATACTTTACTAACAGGCTAATTAAAGAATATATGTCCCCTACTTAACGAAAAAAAGAAATTGTTCAGATTGAGAAGGGGGGGGGGGGGTCGGAGGCAATCTAATTAAAATTAGACCTTTCATCTCGCTCTTCGTTTTTGCGAAGCGACATATCAAAACGAAGAGCGAGATGAAAGGTCTAATTTTAATTAGATTGGGTCGGAGGTTGGTAGGAGAAGGGTTGGGAAACCTAAAGAGGGTTGGATGGGAACATAGGGAGTTATGATATAATTTTTGTTTTTTAAAAGCTTAAATGCTTTTTGAGATATCCCTCGGAAAGAGAGGTTTTCAAACACAATTTTTTTTTATCTTGACCTTTGACCTTTTGACCTCGTAATAAATAGGGGTCCTTTTACGTTATAGCGAGTTGTGGTATAAACTTGAACTGAAAAAGATCGAAAACTTCTTGAAAAATCGCACAGTTATAAATGTTACAACAGAGACTGAATATATGAATTCATGAACTTGAACTTTGGCCTTAATCAATTGGGGTCTTCCATAAACCACAAGGAGTTTCGTTGTATAATTTAACTGCAAAGGCTTCTACAATCATGATATCAAAAGGATAATGTCACAAAAGACACACTAACAGTCGGACGGACGGACAGACAGGTCCAAACTAATATTACCCAGTTTCAGTGTAAGCCGGGGACAAAAATGCTTAATATACCAATGTGAACTTTGACCTTCATCCATATATAATTCAGCAATTCATATGATGCTAGTTATTGTCGACAAGAACTGTAATTTTGTTTATTCTTTTGTTGTTTACAACCAAAGTATTATTTATGTCACGGAAAAAGAATTGTTAAGTTTCCTTACATTTCAATCTAATCTGCCATCCTGACCTTGACCTTTGATCCTTAGTCATGAAAACTGACTTTGTCCCTTTGTGTCTGCTAGTGTTTACTATATATCCAAATTTGTTTTAATCCATTTTAAAAGTCAGTAAAATGAAAAATAAATATGAATACTAAGTGAGTCATTGTAGTTTTAATTAGAACAAGACATGAACTTTCAAAACAATGTGTTTATTTTTTACCAAATGTCCACATATATTTATACCAGGCTTTTCAAAATGGTCAAAAATCTACAACCCCTACCACTCGAATAATCCTACCTTAAAACGGGGGTGGGATATTTTCTATCAGGTAAAGTTAGTGAAATACTAAAAATTATCTTGAGGACTATAAATGATGTTTTTTTTTGGCAAAAATGTAAAATCATGTACTAAATATCTTGTTATATTGAAGTCTTTTAATAAGTCTAAAAAGGATCATTTTTCATCAAAATTCATGAACAATTACATTTATGTGGATATAAATTACATTTACGTTTTGTAATTTTATCTTGTACAAAGACATTTGAAATGTAATTTATATGTGAGTTGAAATAAAACAATATAGAAGAGAAAAACGTGATGATTGCTATAAACACTGACATTTTCATATCTCTGGATGCAAACTTATGGATAAACAATGCAACAAACCTCTCACTTCGACTTCACATAACTGTGTATATATTAGATTCTGGTATCCTTCGGGATAAGTAATTCCGTCCAGTCTTTCATTGTAATAGATGACGTAGCGACCATATCCTACACACGTTGTAAGGAATTCCAAGGGAGGTAATGGAAGTGTGTTCTTGTAACAAAGATGGCCGTCCTCTCTGTTAGGCGTGTTGGATATATAAAGAGAAAATCCGGCAAAACGACCCTTTTGTCTCGTTACTGAAAAATAATTATACAAGATTATGATTTTAATTTAATTTTCTTTATCTATTTTTCTCTAATTATCAACCCGACTTTTTCTAAGTTTGCATGCCAGAGCATTTTCATTGCATACAAACACCAAGGTAGGAATGAATATAGTATGAGATGGTTAAATTGAAAAGCCGAAAATATCGAAATCTTAACACTGCAATGTTATTGATGCATTATTTTAAACATAGTGGAAATAAAAAGTAGTTCTGCGTTCGAAAAAAGAGGTATATTCTTTTTGTATATTCTTTTCAATTTGATTTTCTTTTTTTAAAGTGTGATGAGATTTTTGTATTATTAAATTAAGACGATTTTATACATATCAAAGAAATGATAGGCTTTTTGCAGTAAATAAGATAACTGAAGAACTTTAGAGCAATTCTCCGTTTGACTGCGATAATAAAAATGATGTATTAATTGTCCCTATAGATGCATAAATAAAATGTTCAAAACAATTTTAGATCTTACAAATCACATTCAAAATGAAGACATGAAACAATTAGCGCAACTTTATTATAAGTCAAAAATAAATCCTACCCCATCCTGCATGCTCTTCAAATAGAATACTAATGCTGTAGATACTGCGATTTCCACCAAGGTCTACAGACCATAGCGTTGTTGTACTCTCTGACCTTGGGCCAATGGCATCAGTGTTGGTACAAGTTTCTTTATTTCCATCTGTTGCAGTTGTTGGTCCACATGGAGGTTGACAATGTAGGTGTGTTGGTAACATTATTGTGTTTTGATCTCTTGATATATTGTCTTTCAAATTAATTAGAAAAAGTGTGAAATTAAAGGTGAAGAGATAGAAATGTATTTTTTCAACTTAATTTCACCGGCTCAGTTTGGAAGAAATGTGCATTTTTGACCCTCGTGTATTTTTTTCAAAAGCAAAAAGTAAGAAGAAAAGTCATCGCTGAAGAATGTTTTATCCCGAGTATGTACATTGTCATGTTCATTAGTTTCTTCGTTGATAAATTCTTTGTGTGTAAATATACAGGTAAATGTACGTAATTTTTGCTGAGATCAAAAATAGCCTGAATAATACTATTTCTGGGAGATTAGTCAAAATGTTGAATTAGATCAGATTAATTCGGAAATTTGAAAATATTTCGCTGTTTTGTTTTTTTGTTTTTTTTTTTTTATTTTTTTTTTTAGTGAAACGCTTAATAAATACGAATTATTTGATATTTTCTTTAGTTTATCTTGAATTGAAAAAGTGAATCACTGAAGCAGCCTAAAAATCCATAAGAGAATATTTACATGTGCTATATTTTTTTTAGTAAGCCATCAGTGAAATTGATTTGAATATCATTTATGTGTATACTCACGCTTAAAAATATATACAGAGAAACGTGCGCTAACGTGACGTCACAATGAGGCTACAGAGACGTTAGAAAATAGCTACAAAATAGGACAGCGAGACAATCAAATATTTAGTATATTTTTGATGCTTTAAGACATGGGAAATGTAAATATAAGAAATGTTTTTAAGTTTAATGTGAATTATTTGTGTGTGAATCACACAGACTTGTCACGTGGGCATATTTCATGAAGCGCGCTAGACTTCTGAACATTAGTTGGGTGTCTAATGGAGTCTTGTAATTAACACTCAAGACAGAATGATCAAGTTGCCTTAATTATTATTCCGGCTAGTGTTGATAGTTTATTTAAAAAGCTAATATTCTCGGAATCCGTTCATGTTTCTTTTTATTTTCACAAATCGAAGAGACGCACTTGATATAATTGTTTGTTTTTTTTCCTGTTTACAATGAGAACATTTCAAAAAATCTTTTAAAGGATTTTCGAAATGCATGAAATTTGTAAATAGTAAGACAGTTATGTTCGAATATAAATAGTTCAATCTGAAATTTAAATCCCTTCAGATATACGCAGTAAAAGAATTTTTTTGTAATAAGAAATGTATTTTTGATTGTAGTTAAGTACAAAACTCAGTAATAATATTAATGCTAACATACCATATCCATCTACAGAAGTAACTCCTAAAAGGAATATTCCTATTATATAACTTATTTCCATCGTTTAAATCAAGGAGCGGATATTATGCAATTGACCAGGAAACTCAAACGGTTTTTATGCAAGATAATATGGTAACCCTTTCTTGCCAAAACAGTTGTGTTAACTTTTAGATCGTCAGATTTGTAAATTCTAAGCATCAAGCATAAGCCCTTAAAGAAAAAATACCCATCAGATTTCAAACACACTTCAACATAATATTCTGGATAAATTTTCAAATCTAAAATCATATTTCAGGAAATGCAATTAAAAATTATCTACTTGAATTTTGATCAACATTCCAAGACTACGGAAGCCCATTTATACAAAATAGTTTCATTGCATTCGTTGTGTTCAAAAGCAGAAGAGTTTGCTTTTAAACCCCCCAAAAATGCTCTGTCTGTAAACTTTTTACAAAATACCTTTCTATAAAGAGAAAAAAAAAATTGCACATAGAACCCTTAAGTTAAGGAGATTCTAGTTTGTTCATTGTTTGTACTGATTTGTACAGTATAGCCCCTCCCAACGGACATTATCAAGAATATATAAGGCATAAAAAGAGAGGATCATTAGAATATCCATTACATATATATATTACTCTTCTCATATTCATTGTATTTAAAATTGGTGAAAGTTTTCACAGATTTTAGACAACAGTGGCACTAATCAATATTATCATTCAGATTCAAACCCCATCATTTTTATATTCGAATAATGTCATGTAGAGCACATATTTTTTCATTAACATTAAATTCAAAAGAAACTAAATATAATGCTGTCAATTATTTTATTCTTACCTTTATTTTTTTTTAATTCTTTTTTGTGACTACAAAATAATACATCCGATATGACAAAAACATTTAACAAAAATAAATATTGGATAGACCAACTTTCTTTTTTTCTGAAATTTTATGCAAGATACAGTAACTCTTTTAAATATGTTTCATATATATTTTGCACGAATACTGATTTTTTTTTTTTAACAAACGGTACATGTAGTGTAGTCATATAAATATATAATAACAAGATGTATTTTTGAAACGTGATATCCCCTTATGACAGCTTATGGCGATGGTTGAATTCTCTCAAATGCATGTCAAACTCCAAAGGTCAATGTCATAAGTGTTGGTACCTAAACAGAGGTTTTGTTACAAGTAATACACCTGCGAAATATAGAGACACACAGACACACAGGACAAAAACATATGCCCCCGGGGCATGAAAACAATACCAAAAAAGCACATTTACAGCACTCTAGCTACCAATCTTTTCTTTTTTTTAAATATAGTTTAAAACTTGAGTTCAGTTCTTTTAATTTGAGTTGAAAAAAAATCCTACTGTTATTCATTGTTAAAAAATTTTCGACTATTCATGTGATAAGAAGTAGTTTTGTGAAGCAAATAAAAAGATAAATTTTCATCACATACATTATTCCGATAAAAATATAGTACATTATACATGTAGTACATGTACATTATACATGTAGTACATGTACATTGTACATGTACCTGAACGGACCTATACAGTATGGAGTTTGTCTTCAGCCATGAATCCTTTGTACCCTTTTTGATAGTGACTTCTTTATATTTAACCAATAGACCAAAACACATAATGGTCCATAAGGCGATTGTAGCGTCACAAGGAGGATCAAAATTCTACTTTGGGACATGTTTGAAATAAATGTCCTGGAGAACAACAAAGTCATTATATTAAGAGTCACATAAATATCGAGATTCCCAGATAGTGATAATATACGTTTTTCTAATCATTACCCAAGTTAAGGGTCGGGATTCAATAGGAGATGAACGATTACACTCGAAAATTTTGATTTTTGTTAATAATACTTATGTTACAGTAAGGTCTTCAGAGTAAGGCAGATGACTGTTTGGAAACTATTGAATCATTCTGATTTTTTCCCTTTCTTATTCATGTTATTAACGTTATTTCATGGCTAGTACAAACAAAAATAACAACAGCAAAAATATTTCAGTTCTTAAGTTTATTCCTCCTGTAAATGATGTCTTCATATGTCGGTATCCGGCGCTGTCTCGGATTCGGGTGTTGGAGTTCTTTTCTTCTACATATAGAGTTTTGGTTGATTCAGAGAATCTTGCAAAACTGTGTCATTTGCATTTTTAAAATAGAATTCTGGTGAACCTTTTTTTATTTTTATCAATTTCCCAACTTGAGTTAAACGTTCATTCTGAATACTTTCGGAACAATCAAAATATCTTTATCAAGAATCCTCAAATTGTTTAGTTTTAAATATATCCAGATCAGGGTTCACAATAAAAAATTGAGACATCTATGGGAGATCCGAGTTTGGAAAGATAATACATAAAGACGATTTCTTTTTTTAAGAGTTGCTAGGTCACTCCCTAGCATAAAATGGAGGTCATCAACAAAAGGTTCAAATTTTACTCGGATACAAATAAACAGCTAACCTATTAAGCTGTTTGTTTTTTTTATCTTTAATGATGCTATAGCTGGCTATATATTGCATTTGTACAGGACTCTCAAATTCTACATGTAGCTCTACAAGGTCTTCAGAGAGATTTTCGTAGGTAAATTGAGCATTCACATGAAGCTCTTGATAGTTGTCTTCATTTTCAAAGCCGTGTAATTCCTCGTATAATGTTTTCATTGTATTAGCATTGGAATTCTGTCCTGCTGTTTGTTTTGATTGTTTCATTTTTCTAGTTAATTCTTTGAATTTCTTCCGTCTACAAAAAAAATGTAATATTGATTTCATAATTTTCCAGCGGATTAATAAACTAAAATTTCTTTGCGATGGTAATGAAGTTTTTTTTATCACGTATAAATTTAACAAAAATAATTTAAAATTTTATGTGATCATTTAAGCAGGTATTGTAAAAAAGAATGTGTGCTTGTCTTTAAAAGTTGGAGTAATAATTTCTAGGACAAAAGTCAAGGCTTTATTTTCTTTTCACGTTATTCTCGTTTAATACTATAGTATTTCATTTAATACATGTAGGAACAACTAAACTGTAATTCAACCAAGATTGTTTTCATTTAGAATTTTTCATCAATATTCCTTAACTTGTCAGTAATATTCCAACATAACCTGCTTATGGTGTTAATTTTACATGAGAATGCATCGTTTTCCTGGTTTAATAATTTTTAAACCAAAGCGGGTTTCATATAAATTTTAAAATTGATGATGCAAGGATTTCAACATCTTTGTTTTTAAACTGGCCATTCGTGATTTCTATGGTCGTTATACTGTTTTCGTTACATGTAGTAGATCCATTCTACCATTTGGTACCTATTTTGACATTAATATTTCATCAAATTGCTAGACCTTTGTTTCTTGGAAATTTGAATACGAAATGTTCCGTCAATCTAATCAATACCTGTATAGTTCTTACAACAGATGCGACCTGTCAACAGGCAAGGTTTACATCTACAACCCAATTTGCAAGGGACTGTCGTTCATGCCCTTTTTATATATTTGAAAAGTAAGAATATTCAACATCAGTAATCGTTAATTGTTTGTCGATCATATTCATCTTTATAATCTCGAAAGTGTGTGCATGTTGATTACTTTCCCAACTAATATCAATAATACCTTATAAATCCTATGAATACAACAGTTACAGATACAGCAATGATAGTAGCACCAATTGAAATCGGAATCTCTACTGCAAAAGGCTCTGTGGATGCTTTATCTGCTAAAAGAGTTCATGTAGAATAGACACTTCCTTAAACAAACATTTGCATAAAATTTGCTTCTTTCACATTTAAGAAAAATATTTTTTACTGCCTTATTCAAAATGTTCTCAGTTATTCGTTAGCATAAGCTATGAATTGTTTAAATTGTTTTAAAGATGTAGTAGGGAATGGTACAGTGTGTGTGCAGTTTGATTTTACTTTTCAATATTGATACTCTTACAATTAGAAATGTTGACGTTTCTGACATGAAAACAAGAAAGTTCTTTGCATTTACAGTGTATAGTATTTATATTGTATGCAGAAAGAAAAATAAATCAATTTAATGGATACACTGAAATGCCTTTTTTTTAATTTACAAAATACTTTTTTTCATCAAAAAGTATTTTTAATAAAATAACAAAATGTAAACAGATATGGTTATGAATTACGTTTAGTATTGTTTAACTCAATACATGTATATTTCAGTTTTTATCTCTCTGAATTGGTCTTTTGCATCAAATGCTTGGCATTTTAAATCAAAGCAAATTATAAAACAAAATATTAGTAAATGTGCATATACGCTGCTTATATCTTAAACGCATGTAATTACATGTAACATGCTACAAAAAAAAGAAATCGATGTATTGTGCGGTTACCCCACCCCTCCCTCGTCTTAATTTTCGCGCCTTTCTTCTTCTTTTCTCACCGGTCACGGTAGCCTAGTGGTAGAGCGTTCGCTTCGTGATCGGGAGGCCCGGGTTCGATTCTCGATCGCGGCGCCGCGTCATACCTAAGACGTAAACAAAGGTAGTGACTGTTCCTTCGCCAAGCGCTCGGCACTAGAAGTGAAAGTCACGGGTCTTTCGGATATGACCTTAAAAACGTAGGTCCCGTGTCACGGTAGGCGTTGGCACGATAAAGAACCCTCACTGCTCAATTGCCCTGAGTGCCGAGTATAGGTCTAAATTTGAAGCCCTTCGCCGGCATCGGTGACGTCTCCATATGAGTGAAAAATTCTCAAGAGGGACGTTAAACAATATACAATCAATCAATCTTCTTTTCTCCGTTGCTTAAATGCGGCGAGTAGCAATTATTGGTAAACAGTAAGATGAAGGAATTAACTGAAAATAAAGGAGAAA
Organism: Saccostrea glomerata; assembly: GCA_003671525.1. NCBI lineage: Eukaryota > Metazoa > Mollusca > Bivalvia > Ostreida > Ostreidae > Saccostrea > Saccostrea glomerata. The sequence continues at coordinate 97,583 of PRKT01001177.1, forward strand.
GGAATTAAAGCACTCAATCTTGTGAAACAAATTCTCTAAATGTTATCAGAAGCACTATCTTTGAGAAATGCCGCTAAATGCCGCTGACTCTACCAGAAGGTCTCTCTTGGACAAATGCTGCTGACTCAACCAGAAGGTCTCTCTTGGACAAATGCCGCTAAATGCAGCTGACTCTACCGTAAGGTCTCTCTTGGACAAATGCCGCTAAATGCCGCTGACTCTACCAGAAGGTCTGTGTTGGACAAATGCTGCTAAATGCCGCTGACTCTACCAGAAGGTCTGTGTTGGACAAATGCCGCTAAATGCCGATTACTCTACCAAAGGGTCTGTCTTGGACAAATGCTGCTCAATGCCGCTGAATCTACCAGAAGGTCTGTCTTTGACAAATGCCGCTAAATGTTTCTGACTCTACCAGAGGGTCTGTCTTGGACAATTGCCGCTAAATGCCGCTGACTCTACCAGAGGGTCTGTCTTGGACAAATGCCGCTGGTTCTACCAGAAGGTCTGTCTTGGACAAATGCTGCTCAATGCCACTGAATCTACCAGAAGGTCTGTCCTGGTATGATGATGTTGGCTATGATTTTCGTGACTTCTTACATGAAGGAATAGCCCAGCATGACAAATGTGCGAAGTGGAAAAGAAATCTTAAACGCATTGATTATTTCAAATCCCTGATTTTTTATCTAAGCTCTTATATATTTTTACATACCGTATCCATAGATATCAGTTATTCCAAAGAGTAGTAAAACTATTTCATACATGTAGCAAGTATCCATGCTGCACCGATTTTTCTGTATGACCGTATTTTTAAAACTTTTAAATATGGTGGCCCATGATTGCAATATCAGACATGATGACTAAAAAGATAAACTAGAAGTTCAGAAATACATATCTTTAATTGATGCCATTGAAAATTTTTGAGGTATCAATGCAAGGTAAAGTTATCACTGTAATTTAGAATATTTGTTAAGGTTTGAACCAAGCCTTGCCTGATACTTACAGTACCGACCGGACACAACCTAACACCAGAGCGAACCCGGAGCGGACCCCGGGTTCGCTTCCCGGGTTCGCTCGGGGTCCGCTTCGGGTTCGCTTTCAGAAATTTTGGGACCGCTCCGGGTGCGCTTTGGGTCCGCTCCGGGTTCGCTCGGGGTCAGCTCTGGGTCCGCTAGAGCGAACCCGGCGTTCGCTTCCTGGGACCGCTTTACGCACTGGTGCGTGAAGCGGACCCCGCTTTAATCTCACCGCCAGTAAGCCCCGCCCCTTGTATATTCCAATAGAGTACTGGTATTGTGAATCGATCATTGTTATTTATGCGACGAAGCGGACATGTACACTGTACATGTAAACAGTAATATAATGGAGAACATTGATAATTTTTCTAAAATTCAACTGTACATTCGACGTAGATTTACATGTACATGAATAATTGATTTCCTTGATTTCTCGATCTCGAGAAATTCAAACTAATTCAACAGCGGGTTATATAAGGCATTTATTTTTCTTAAGTTTTAACGAGAAAACAAAAAAGAAGAGGAAGAAAAGAGTGTTGAATTGATTTTCATTTTACAATTGAAAATGACGAAAGAAATCTAAGCTAAATACCTCTTAAATTCATGCTTTATATAGTTTAAAAAATACATTTGTTATTCCTTACGTTTTGCTAAATTGTAGTGTAAATGTTTGCTTAACACGTGAATTATGATATCGCATCTAAAAATTACATGTAACCTTTTGTATATCTGATATATTTAGATTTCATTTATTGTAGTTACACATTAAAAGTTCGTAATAAATATTTACTGGACATTTTCTAAAAACAAATACACTGTATATTAGATCTTTTTCACGGTCAGAATTTTGGAGCGAGTATGATTTTTATCAGAATAAAGAAAAAGGCAAATAATAATTGTTCTCCCGACCCGATAAAAATATATTAATATATTCCCCTTATTTCACACACACATTCGTTGTCTGTAAAATATTCTAATTATTTAATTATTTTATATATGATTTCTCAATTTACGTGTTACATTAAATTATTCAAAATTTACATCAAAATTATTCTTCTTAATCTTCTTGATCTTCTTGGGCATGAATAAAATGCGTGTATATGAAAATCGTTCTTCTAAATGCACAGATTGAAGTCATTCCGCCCTAATGGTATTAACAAACTGAATGACCGTGAATTAGACCCAATTCCTGATGATACTTAACAAGATTATTCTTTCAATTAAGTGTTAGTAACTCTACAGTTAGTTTGCGTTACCAACTCTCGAACAACCCACATAGCTATGTATTGCTTACGCCTTTATTAATTATTTTTTCCCAATAATTATGCCTAAAACATTTCAAAATTTATAATAGATCATAATTCATATGTTAAAATATCCCTTCTATATTATATTTCTCTGATTATTCTTTGTCAAGTATAGTTACGCCATTTTGAGAGAATGAAACAATGTACGATTGACTAAATGTCGTGATTAATTAGCATAATTAATTCGTTCACTTATGTAAATCGCACTTCACCTGAGTATACCCCGTTAAACCAGACGTATTTCATAGCGGTCCAGATTTCTTTCTTTAATAGTGTTTATATAAATTTCCAATTCAACATGTAACTAAGTTTGTAAATATATAATGTTTAGTAGTTTCTCTTTTTCCTTTGTTCTTATGACTTTTTTCTTTGTCCTGAGGAAGGGACAGAGCGTCCCGAAAACTGTTGGTCATTTTAAGTGCTTTATATACATCTTCCTGTACATGTATATTTTTTGAAAAAAAAAAATAGCTGTAGCAGGCTTACAGAAAACAATTTGAGTACAGTATTGGGAGGACGGTTCATAGAAAGAAGATGGGCGGATAAGGCGGGCAGAATGCCTATAGCGTCAGATATTAAGAAATCACATTTGATATATAGATTGAGTATTTAAATTTACATCTCATCATTGAAATTTATGAAATTATGAGGAAAAAAAATTTCTGAGAAAAAATAAATCTCTTTAAAAAATTTCATTCATAAAAATATTCCATGGTATTCTTGGGATTCGAACCCCAGCAATAAAATACCGATGTATCAGACTGCTTTGAGACTAACGCGCTAACCACTATGCTACATGGCTTATGTGTTGTAATGGCATTTAAATCATGTTTGTGATACGACCCTTGACTTAATGGACTTGAAGTATTTCTCGGAAGATGCGAATGTTTTGTCATAAAAGTGTATTTTTAAGGTATAGTGGGTCTTCCCTCCATTTTTTTGTAAACCAAAAAATATGTATTTTATCGCAAACTTTTAGGATTATCTTTCAAAAAAATGGAGCGAAGACCCACTCACATTGAAAATTTTTGTTAAAGTATGAAAAAATGATCGTTTTTGTTCTTTTAAGTCTGTGTACGCTTTTTCATAGGCTAATATTTTCAATTTTTGTGAGATTTTTGTAAATTATAGAGATTTTAAATTAAGTATACTTTAATATTAGATGAAATATGAAATAAAATTTGGATATAATTGACATTAAATTTTTTCACTTCTTATCTGTCGCGCTATAGGCATTTTGCCCGCCTTATACGCCCATCTTCTTTAAGTTAAAGTCATCAGGTTTTATTATTAAAATAAAGTCTAATGATGAAAGTTTACAGTTATGAGATCTCTCTCTCTCTCTCTCTCTCTCTCTTTCTCTCTCTCTCTCGTCTTGATGTTTCCTGTGTCTATCTATATTTAAATATTTATTTAAATATTGGGCACTTTAATATACCCGAACTGTTAGTATCTTGAATTGATGAAATTTTAAAATAATAATTGTCGAATAAGAACAACTATATTTCTTTTCTCCTCTTTTTGTCAGTAAAAATTGTAATATCAATTGATTTCTATTTTTATGAATTGACTGTATTTACTCAATTTATTTAACAAATGGACTTTAAATACTGGTAAAAAACTAAATAAAATAAAAAAGTAAATATTCATGTATAATTCTACTTGGAAAATCAATGTCCCATCTCTTTGAATCTACCTATCAGTGATGTAAATGAAAATCTGCACCAGTGGTTCAGTTATTTACGACTTCACATTATTTTAATGGTTGTGCAATTCCTTATAGACTCTCAGAGCAAGGAATCGATCCTTAAGTCGTGGGTTCAAATCCAACTACCGGACGTTGAGATCATGCATATACATGTGAACCGAAGTCCCTTGTCGTAGTAGTAAATGACATGAAAATGTCCCTCACTTTTCAATGATCCTTAGTACTGAGTAGAGGTTGAAATTAGCACAAAAGGTATTATATGTTCTTTGGTTCAGTTTTGCTCTAATCAACTGATTGATACCGATCGCTGGTGATATTTTGTCAGACGCAAAACAAGACCCTATGTTCGAATTTTATGACCTATATTCTTTAAACCTAGCTAATTGCCGGTATGTCTCATCTTTCTTCTTTATGCCGAAATTAGATAAAAATAGACCAAGAGTGGACTTGACCAACTCGATACAAAGAAGTTTAATGACAAAACTTAGGGGTAAACTTTACTGTTGATGTCGGCAGGAAGTGCAAGGAAATTAAAGCATGTGAATAGAAAAAAGTTTTTCGGAGGCTCAGTTGACAACCATTAGGTGCAATGCTATTGAACCACGTTAAATAAATCTTTTGCTGCAAATATCTGAATTGGTGTCGATCAGTAGGTCACAACAATGTGATTTAATTTTGATCACAAAAATTCTTTGCATCATTTTTTCTGTTAAGAACATGAAATATTATGATATCGAACAGTAATCATGCTTAAATGCGCATATAAACAATACTTGTCAGAAGCAGAGCAAATACGGACCTCTCTCAACATCAGAGGAGGGATCGGGTGTCATTTAGGAGTAAGCATTCTCTGTCGACCGATCACTCCCACCCCTAGTATGAAAAAGCTGACGATTTACAGACCTTTTTATGGTTTTGATATTTTACATGCCAGGAAAACGTCAGAAAACATCATGTCCAAAACTGAGAATTCGCCGCTTCTAACCGGAGGCGTCATTCTCGGGCTGACTTGAAATTTTTGCAAACCAAATTAAATGTCAAACTCACAGGTTATCAATAGTACAACACCTTTACTACTAATTACCAATATCGTTTTTATGGTTCATTTTCAAAATATACAATGTCAATCTGTGGAAAAAAATTATCAAGATTTGTATTGATGTCCAACATTTAAAAATCTTGCAAGTCATGGAAGGAATGAGAAGTGATATTTCCTTTTCATCGATATTGGTGAGTACTAGAAGCATTGCGAATTGTAAATTCTGGTTTCAGCATTTAGCTTGGTTTGCAACTATCGAACATAAACTACGGTTGAAGACGGCGAGATTTCAAGTTTTGATATTGACGCCGGTTCTAACGTTTTCCTGGCACGTAAAATGCCAAAACCGTAAAAAAAAAGACTGGAAATTTCCGACTATCCCGCTATCTACTCTATGCTATTAAACACCAATGAATTGACCTTTTTAATGTTTTCATAATATATTTTAACAATGTTAAGACCCTTTCGGCAGTTGAATGAGGAATAACCTAGTATTTTAAAACTGATTTTTTGGTTCTAAAATGATTTTCACTGAATAAGGAATTCGAAAACGTCATAATATTTGAAAGGAAAACGTGTCCAAGATTTTAGTATTTATTTGGAATACTTTTTAGGACGATTTTCATAACAATTTTTACTTTACAAAAATGTTCATAAAAGAAAGTCCTTTTATTTAAGAGAACGCAAATTTAAAGCTTTTATATGTGTACATTTTGCATTGAGAATATAAAAGTGGAATAAAATTGTACATTTGAAAGTACATATTTAGACGTATATATTATAGTTCTATTGATGTAGTGATAAAGTTTTAACAAATAAAGCTATTAAGGAAGTTCAATGTATTTACCGTAGATAAAAAAAAACTTTCGCAATATATTATCTTGCAAAAATATCATTATGCACAAAACATTAGATACATGTAACAACAAATAAATAATAAAACATATTGATACACTTCTTGTTCACACAAATTTTTGGTTTAAAGTTATTAATGAAAGCACAAATTATGTATATCAGTTATGTACAGCAAAACCGCCCGCGGTTTTTTATCTGTGTTTTCAGTCAATCTTAGAATATACATATATCTATAACATACATTTATTTGAAGCAATATAATAACAGAAATAGGCCATCTAATACTTTGACTGTTTTTGAATATCTTCTGTTAAGTCTGTTTTCTTATAGAACTTTGGTAAGTGTTTCCCGTACGCATGCTCCACCGTTGTGTTCTTAGAGTTCCGAGAATGTGTATCTAATAATTGAGATGATGCTAAAGACCTGAAAAATGTCGATTATTAATAATTAAAAAGCCATCTAATAAATATTGTGCATAAAGTAATAAAAATATAGTGAAGGAGACAGGCAGAATTGTGAAAGATTCAAGAGAGAAATTGACAGAACAACGTTTGGACGTGTGTTACTTACAAGAAAGAATTTGACAATGAGTTGTCTAGATGCGCCTCGGACTTGACGCTACAAACAGATTGTGTTGCTCTCCCGGTATCATTGATTTTGGTTTTATTTCTGTAAAATTAGTAAAAATAATATATACTCTGTCTTATTGAAGCAGAATGCACAATTGTATAGTACCTAAACTCATTGAAAATATTAAATTGGTATTTATAGAAGGATACTAACATGTATGAAATTGTTTACAGGCAAAGTCTTAATCGAATTTTTGAAATGTTTTTTATAATAAAGATTGATTCCGTATATTTTTACTCTAATGTTTTTTTTTAAGTTATGTATGGCTGCATCGTTCACGTGTTGCTTGTAATATATCAAGAAACTTTAAATATAATCTTAACTTACTGTTCAGAATTACTCGAAAGCTTCGCCATCAGTTCGGTGCTGAGGGTAAATACTGATGGCGACGATATACTGATAGACCTAAAATGAAAATAACTGTTTTTTCAAAGACGATTTGCAGATGGTCAAAATTTGCATTATAAAACTATATGATAATTTTTAGTTTCCAAATATAGTTACACATTTAAAATGTCTGTGTTTTACAATTTTTTAAAAAAAATTTCACTGAAAGTAGTAATAATTTAATTTACTCAAAATCTGGATCTTATTAACTACCAATTCCTTGATTCTTAATAAAAATGAAGTTTTTACTCACTTTGAATTTTTTCCTGTAAGATCTGGTAAAGATGAGGATAATGAAAGTAACACGAACATGATCAGTGTCTACCATTTGTTATCAAAGTAAATTCAGAATTCCATCCTGAGGGTTTCTAGTGTAGGCCATTTGCAAAAACCTTAAGTTTAACCCACTACCTGCAATTTTGTTTGCTATGCTCTTGCTTAAAATCTTCTCCCTAACTAAATGTTCTAAAGAAGAAGGTGCATTTTTATGAACCTCAGAACTGTACTTAAAGTTTTCAAAAGCATTTGAAAATGTACAAGAAGCAGTTGAATACATGGAGCTGGTTAAATCAATCCCAACAGAATTAACAAGTTTCTGTAATGCCATCACATCATCCAGAGCATTATGAGCACTGTACTCTAATGAAAGATAGTGCTTGAAAAGTTCACTCTGTGAGTAAGATTTTAATTCTGGATAAAAAAGTTTGAATAGTAACTTTTTGCCTATAAATCCAGCTATGCATTTTGAAAACTCATCGGTTTTCCCACAAGCCTCAACAGCATTTAAAAATAAATGGCAATCAAATGATTTAACATTATGACCAATCAAAACTACCTTTGACTGAAACCTTGAGAAAAAATCAAGAATGGAATCAACAGCAGCAGTGAGTTTGAGAGAATTAAATTCAACATTTCTACAATACATTTTTCCTGCTAAAAATGTAATTCCGGTGACTTCTGCAGCTTTCTGTGTGATAGGAACCTCTGGCGTGACATATTCTGAGAACACTTCCTCCTCAAACACAGCTGCCATCTGTGTTATATGAGAGGTCCTTGCTAAGAATAAAGAAACTTAAACTGTTCATAATATTCACAAGTGTTCATGTTCTTTTCCAATTTATAAACTATTAACATTAGCATTAGTTTCAGTAATACTAATGTTTCTATGATGTTTTTTTTTAAACAATTTAAAAATCACATACCCAGTCCTGTTGATTCAATGTCAAAAAGATCAAAGGATTCTCTTTAGAAATCTTTAGAGGCTGTTTTAGGGGCTGGGTCACAGAAGCTGGAATGGTTTTAGTGTCATTCCCAGTATGCAAACCAATACCGCAAGAGTAAGTTGGCCCCTCTCTTGTTTCTTTGCAGCCTATCACTTGTTTCCTTAAATTTTGTAAAAAATAAAATCTTATGAAAACTTTCAAGAGAATAGTAAAATTTTCATATATATTTAAAGTATATTGTATCAACCGAGTCACCTTTCTGCCTTGAGAAATAATCTCCTCCTCTTTGCCTTTGTAGTTAGTGACAATGCCTTTTTACGACCAGCAGACATGTCCTTTTTGCAGTCAATTTTTTGGTGTGTCCGCCTGGTGATAATCCCATTTTTTGTTCACCTAAATTTACAAAAAAATCCACGTAGAACATATACCCAGTATTGCATTACATGAAAGCTAAATTTCACAGATGCATGATGATTCTTAATAGAGTGATCAAAATAATGCAACACAGCCAAAAACAGTGTCAGAAAGTAAGAATGACTACATTTAGCAAATTACCCTGTGCTGCAGAGGACCAAATGAGTGATCAAATCTATTACTGTGGTTTCATCAATTTTTGTTTGCTTAAATTTTCGTGGATTTTGTATATCATTCTACATTTTCGAGAATACAATTGAATAATTTAATTGCACTTGTATCAAGCAATTTCATTGGCTGAATCATTCAGAGGAACATATAATATTTTGGATAACATAACTTACCAGTACGTCAAAATGAGTTACGTCAAAAATATATTACTCCGCTTGACGTTACTTTTAAAATAATGCTCAATTTGAAGTCTTTTTCCGGAGGAAATATTGTCTCATTGTCTACACTGGAATGAAATTATAAGGAATGAAGCTAATTTCAACTTATGTTATCCGATATAACAAAACTTGAGGCAGTTAACGCTTTTTTATAAACCGCTTCGTGGTTAATAAAGCGTAAACTACCCCAAGTTATGTTATATCGTATAACATAAGTTGAAATAAGCTTCATTCCTTAAATAACATATTTTTTAATTCAATGAACATTTAATTTCATGGATCTGCTCAACAACAAAATCCTCGAAAATTGATGCTCAACGAATATTGATGAAACCACAGTAATCAATAGGATGAAATTTAAATATATTTAAGTTATAAAGTGTACCTCAATCAAATAGCGTTGCCCTAGGTTTTTCTGTGCTACACTAGCTGCAACTCTGTAGCCAATAGTACGACTGAAGAGGCGGGATTTAGGTGCCTTGGAAGCTACTGTCTTGTTGAAGCTTTCATTTGCTTGGATGCTTTCAAGATTAGCAAGGTTGGCCCTATGTTTCTTTAGTCTGTTGAAAATGCTTAAAAGATCTTGCTTTAGGTTCTCACTCCCTAAAGGCCGTCCATAGGGTAGTGAACTGTATTTCTTTTTTGTATTTCTTTTGTGGTGGCACCATACTTCACTACACTGGCTGTGGTCATTGAATGGGTGAAGAGCCAGAGCATCAAGGCCTTTCTCTATCCCGGTGGGATTCCCCTGATTTTGAGAGATTATATAGTTGAAAGACTTCTGGATGTATTTTATCACTTTTGATGACAAACTGTTGTGTTTCTTTTGCAGAGCATAGAGTGAATTTGATACATTTTTTTAAATATGGTTTTTGTCAGAGTGTTTTTTAATGCTTGGGTCTATTTCTTTGTGAATTCTTGACATTGTGGTTGTGTCGTCATCCTCAACCAGTGCCTCTACTTGAATCCCTTTCTTTAATGTTAATTTAACCAATTCCACCACCATGTCAGATTCCATGGACTTGGGGCTACCTGTAAAAATTGCAGGGACTATTATTAATCATTGAATTCCAAAAGAAGCTCTTCTTTTAAAATACACATATCAATTTATTACACAGTTATTCTGTCAGATCATACTCCATATGGGACAAGCTTAAACTAGAGGTACTGTGAGCAATGAGCTCACTAAATGATACCCCTTGCCTCCCATATGTATAAAATAGCAGTGTCTATGTTTTGTTATGGTCAACCTAAAATATTTGTCAAATCAAAAAGTAAAATAGGAGGTGTACAATGCCAATATGTAATATATATTCAGTGAAAGTTTCATTAAATTTCACTCAATGGTATAAGAGGAGTTGTGAATAAAAGATGGGTACCCCAAAGCGTAACAGACAGATGGACGGACGAACAGACAGACATACCTAGCCTTTGGCTCAGGTGAGCTAATAACAGAGAATAATAACAGAATAATTTCAAGCATCTGCGATGAGTAGTTTGGGAGAAAAATTTGCTACCAAATACAAAAATTTGCTACAGCTAAACACACTGACAGATACACAAGGATTAAAACAGTATATTCCCCTCTCCTTAGAAGCAGGGGTTTAAAAATGTTCTAAGAAAGGGCTGATAAGTAGAAATATCAAAATTATTGGTACCAAAAAATACTGTTTTTCTGTATTCATAATCCCCAGAATTAACCTTTGCAGGGAGACCAATATTAAATCTGAGGAATTATAGTTACCTGTCCAATTCCTTTTGCATTCATGTGGAACTGAGGCTTGGTTGTTTTTTTCTGCTCGTTTACAAATTCTACATGATTTGTTCCTAAAGCTATATTCCACAATTTTTCCCGTCTGGCTTCCTATCATTGAGCAGTGTCCTGTAACATAACATAAAAATCATGAGAGAATATAGCTAGTAATCTAGCATATAAAATATCTTTGTGACACAACCTGGAGAATAAAATTATGTTTAATGATGTAAATCAAATATTTTTCACTTTAAAAAAATACATCTATACTAGTAATTATTATGCCATAAAATTGGTGCTTTTTCTTACTCTCCTTTTGCCCCCCCCCCCCCCCCCCCCCCCCCCCCCCTCCCCCCTCAGTAACTCTCTCTACACTCTACATCTATAGGTATAAAAATAAATTTACCAGTAAGGCTGTCATATGACCTCCCACTTCCTCGCTTTTGCCATACCCCATCTACACTCACAGTAATGGAGGAAGATTGATTGCTCCTAAAAAATTAAATAATTATTAATTAATGAATATCTTTTAGACAAGAGCTAGGCGCATAGGCTATGGTTCACAAGAGTACTTACAAGCAAGAAAAAAATCAGAAATTAAAACCATAGTGAATGCTATCATTGGTTTTTTAAAAACATTAGAATGCATATACATGTACAAAATTAAAATTATTGAAGTTCTTGCAGCGTGAAATTAAAACCATTGGCGATTGGTATTTTTCAACATATTGTGATTCAAATTTTAACACCATTAAGAATTCATATGACATAAAGTATATGAGTCCCAATTTGACCCCCAACTCAGTGCATGATTTTAACAAACTTTGATACACTGTTGTGGCCCCTGACCCCACCCTGAGGGTCAACATTTGAATAAATCATGAATCTTCACTTAATATGTATGGAATGTCAAATTTTTACTCAAGTTTCATCATTTCTGGTATGTACAATGGGTCCTGAAAAGATTTTTTTAAGATGCCATTTAATTTACAGTATCATATAATTTCTTAATTTTTTCCACTGAAAAAAAGTATCCAATGCATAATGAAGTCTTTATATGAGCAAACTGAAACCCCTTTCACCCAAGGATGCTTTAATTATGGCAAGTTTTGTTAAAAACTTCATGGCTTAGCTAGTGGTTCTTAAGAAGGAATTGAAAATTAAAGCAAAGTTTAAGAATGAAGTCTTGATCAGAAAAACTCACTAGAGTATTTGTCAATACATAGGCTATAAATAAATGTCAATCTGACATCCATTAGAAGAACACTATTCATTTATTACATGTTAAATTAATCCAAATACATATAACGTTTTTCACTGCACTGCATTTTTAAAAAAAATTTACTTGATTAGTACATGTTCTCAGGACTTCCTGTTCAAGAGCTTCCTGAATTGTTTCTGTTGCAAGTGACTCTGTGGCAGATCCAACCTCTTCCTGCCTGCTACTTAGTAATGTTCGACTGACAGGTGGGACATTTAATTCAGCAAGTATTCCACTTATCTGTTCTTAACCAATGCCAGTATGTTGGACAGCTGCAGAGGAATTTCAAATAAATGCGTAGAAATAAATATAGGTCAACAGGAATTACAAACCTAGAATATTTGTCAATGTTATATCAAATCACCTGCAGCTAGCTTGCTGTTAGCATCCCAGACTTTATTGTGTCTCTTTCCAGTAGGCACATTGTTAACACATTGGCCTTGGGTATTCATTGCGTGGTATCTTCAGCATAGCAGCAAGACCAAAGGTTATAATTCCTGTGCAATGAGACAGATGGAGGGGTAGACCAAACTTTTTACACCCGGACAGTCCATCTGCCAGCACTCCTAATTCAATAACTCTACGTCCTGCCCTCCAGTCCTTGTCCAGTCTAGGCTTGTTTCTTTCCTAGGCAAAAATCTCTTACATTTCAAAGATGTTAACATAAATATCTACATTCTCCCTTTTTATTTATTAATTATGTAAATTAAAAATTTGAGTAAAAAATGTCAAATCTTGTCTGTTTTCATTGATTTATTCTTATAAACCTTTTTTTTTTTAAATTCTAGATAACACTTAAATTAAATTAAATGGAATTGTCAGGGAACATATATAAATTATTTTTCTTTATTTGTTACTGTGATTTATCTCTTTTTGTGATTCAATACTGCTGAGTCCATTTATTGAGTCAAATATTACAATGTTGAACTTACTTATTTTTTCCACATTCCGTTTGATTTTGCACCCTTACAAGGTACCTTACTTTTTTCCCAAACACACAATGTAAACAGCTAGAGACTGAATTGATCGATCTGAATATTGTAGTCTCAAATGAATTATTTTTAAAAAAAGAATTGTATTATTTATAATTTATATCAATAGTATCCACAAACTGATCGTTGCTGACTTGTATTATGTATATACATACACTGAAACAATACAGTACGTCGTCTTCAAAACTTGACTGATCGCGGGAATAAGCAGACGATGGTACAGTTTTTAAACATTTTTATTTGCATGCGAAGTAGGCCTTGTGTGGAAATATAAAGACATACTCGATTTCAAAATGATAAAAAGTATCAGACATAACTTACATGCTCACTGCATACAACATCAAACGAAGCGACGTCAGGTAAAGGTACACAGTCACCTGCACTGCACACCACAGACGGCCTATCGCAGGGGTTTTCATTTGGTTTATCGCTACGGGAACTCTCATTCTGAGAATGATGCAGAATAACATCTTCTCTTTGCCACCGCTGTCTCTGTGACTCTTTCATACTGCTTATTCGGCCCATTGGCTCTGAGAAGAAGATTTTTGAAAAATGTCATTTATTTTTTACTAATTCATAATTATTTCCCCTTGGAAAAGGGTTTGGCCCTTCATTTGAATACCATTTACCTCAGAATACTTTGCGCCAAGTTTAGTTGAAATTGGACCAGTAGTTCTTGAGAAGAAGATGAAAATGTGAAAAGTTTACGACGACAACGATGACAGACAACGGACAAATTTTGTTCAAAAAGCTCACTTGAGCCATCGGCTCAGGTGAGCTAAAATCAGCTCAAAATCTGCAAGCGTTTAGAAAAAAGTACCGAAAACGTGTAAGTATAACACATGACAGACGGACGGACGGGCAGACAGACAGACTGACAGACTAAGAGGAAACCTTAAGCCCCCTTCGGTTTCACCGGTAGGGGACTACTAAAACTTAAACATTATTTCTACTTACGTAAGTGTTAGCGTTGAGTTCTACATCCGTTTCTAGGTACAACCATTCGCCCGCTAACTGCTGCCCGGTTTTTCTGACTTTTATATTGTTCTCCCAGTTTACATAATCGAACTCGTAAACAATCAATTCGCCTATGTCCTCACCAATCAACGAATACTGCATTTGCAGGCAATATGTTTTATCTGCAATAGACTTCTTTTTCGGTGATGTATTCAAGAACACAAATAAGCAATAAATTTGAACATATACGTTAACAGATTTAGAACGATATTTTGGGCATTGTTAAGGGCCCTTACTACACTGCGCCCTAATTCCAGGGTACTTTTGTGTAGTTAGACCATTTGACATTTAGTATATTTAATTTTGTTGTGTTCGAATAAAATATTTTAAATATTATATATTAAATATATTGAACGATGATAGTAAAGTTAAACATTTTATTTGTATGTTATGTCCATCTGAGTTTACAAAGTACGTGATTTTCTTCATTAATAATTACTGAAAAGGATTTGATAAATTTACGCCAAAATAATAACTTTCAAAAGACAGTTTTCTTTTGCAGGGATGATCAAAATCTAATCTACAACTTAATTACAATTAATAAAAGTATTTCCAAACGATGTACGCATCATTTTCAAAGGCGAGGTAAAACTGTACCATTTATCTTCAATATCCGTACGATAATGATGATGCCCTCTTTTTTACCGACTTTATACATAATCAGCGCATGTTTGTCAATTGTTCTCCATTAACAGTAGTTGTATATTTGCATAAGTAATGTTGTGTTAAAAGGAAATTAAAAGGCAAACATACAGTTATGATTCTAAAGAGAAAACAAAAACTGCTGCCTCATACGCTTGCTCTCCCTGTTGTAACCAAGGGCCGTGACACGTTGAATATTATAATATACAACGTGATGTATTTTCACAGGAAATTGTGTGAATATTAAATTCCGTCACGTGATTTACGGGTAGAATGTTTTGTACTAAGTAGGAAACTGTGTTAGAACACATTAAATAATCAGCTATCGAATAAAAGATATCCTTTACACACACTGTACATGGTTGGGTTTATACGTTTTAAATATTATCTAAGGAATCACTCTTGTTTTGAGGGTATGCCAGGGCATCAACAATAGTGGGAAACATGGGATAATTTGCATAACGGGCGAAGCCCTTTATTCTAAAATTTAAATTTAAATTTCTTAATTTTATTAAGAAAAAAAAACCACGCTTCTTATATCACAATAAATAAGATAATTTATGAAATTTCTTTACACAATATAATTTTCTCAAAGTCTCAAAAAATTTGTTCTAAAGGGTCTATATAAGGTGCAAACCTTCTTTGTGGCTTGTGAGGTGGAAAAGACGTGAATAGTCGTGTTGTTTGGCATTAGTTGCTTCCAGATACATATAATAACGACCCTCGGCTGCTTTCATCGGTCCTGTGCTTGGGCTAGGAGTTGGACCCTTAAAATGAACGAAGAAATAGAAAATTAACAAGAGTGTACATATCTCAGGAAAGGAATCACAATAAAACCTTACAAGGACCTAAGGAACGTTATAATCGTGATTTTTCTGAAGGATTTTTCGTTCCTCAGGACATGTATCACATAAGTAACTTGAGACAAGGACGAGAGGGTCCTTAAAGTGAACTTGAAAATCGTAAATTTATATGCCTGTATTTTTTAATATGATTTCTGGCTGAAGTCGTAATTTTTGTCTGAAACAGGCCTTTGGCTTATGAACGGAAATTATATCAAGACAGCAATAAAATATAAATTTTTGCTGCCATATATTCAAATTCCCTACAACACAAGATTTTATTTTTTATAAAGGTTAATGCAATCTAAACTAGAGGTACTGTGAGCGATGAGCTCACTAAATGATACCCCCCCCCCCGCCTCCTTATAGTTATAATGGCAAAGTCCATGTTTTGCTGTGTGTAGGATCAAAAAGTAAAATAGGAGGTGCACAATGGCAATATGTAATAAAGAATCTATGAAGGTTTCAACAAATATCATTCAGTGGTATGAGAGGAGTTGCGGATAAGAGATGGGTACCCCAAAGCGTAACAGACGGTCGGGCGGACGGAATTAATGATTACTATATACCCTCCCGCTTTTTAAGCGGGGGTATTATAAAAGCTCAGATCTTCTATGGATACAAGAAACCACAAACGGTTGGTCCATGTGGACATTTTCGGTTGGGTGAACTTCTACTGCACTGTCGATAACGGACAAAGAGTATGGAAACCATAAAGAACAATTTTTAAATGACATTTATTTTGACCATTAAGTTTACAGGACCTTACGTTTAAAAGCAGTTCTGAATTGGATGAGTAATTAGGCTTTTCCTTCCTCAGTGTTCTACAATATTTAGATTCAGTTCATTTTGCCTTGAGTATAATATTATAAACTTTGAGTAAAGAGCATACGTATATACATGTATACTATGCTTTTAATTTTTTAACTGAATATGTTACATAATATAATTATATCTTAATCATGGTCCTCCCCGAAACTTACACCAAGCGCCTTCACCAGTTTTGGTACCTTATTTGTTACAAAAGTGTTACTATTGTATGCCGCATGATTTTCCCTTACAAGGTCAAGAGGCCTTATATCAGTCATTCTACGATAAATGGACAAATTCAAGATATTAAACATAAAAAAAGTGTCTCAAAAACAAAATGAACATCATAATTCTCTAAAGGATACATCATTGAACTTTAAAAAAAGTGTTCACAAATCTGGCATCTTTAAATTTTTACAACGATTTTAATATTACATTGATTTTAAGATAAGGTTACGGAGGTTAATGCTAGATCAAGCCTTATTTTTCAAAAAAAAAAAAACGCTGAATTTGAACGTTAGTTGTGTCCGATGTTTAGTATAGAAAACTAAAATATGATTTTTGAAGTTTCGCATGAATCTGAAATTAAATTAAAATTTTGTTAAAAATAAAGTCGGAACTTAATTCCCCAGGAAAAAAAGTTAAAATTCTTGGCGATAATTAAAATTAAAGCTCGCTTTAGGATAATAAACAAAAGTATAAAACAGTTCGTTACTTAAATAATAAAAAAAATGTATATACCTTTTATAAGTTTTAAAAATTATTAAATTATTATATTTTTTTCGCATGAAAGTAGATCCATGCATTTCTTTGCGAAAAGTGGTTTGATTTCATTTTGTTAGGATGAAAACTTTTTTAAAACAGTTATCGCAATCTTTTTAATTTGGGACTCTTTTACGGCTGAGAATACCATCTTGAAATTTTAAATAAATGAAGCAACACGAATCGTAAAAATTTCTATCGATTTTAATCCTAAGTCTTAACATATACATACATGGTTTTGTAAATATTTACACAGTTAAAGATTCGATAAGAAAATAATGTAATCGGTTTGAAAACTCAAGATATTAGAACGGTATATTTGTAAGCGACTTCGAAAAATCTTAATTGGTTATGCTTTTGTAGAATGACTGTGATACCGTAGTTTTTTAGGCATCGATATATTCTTGAAATATCTATTGCAAAGTTAAAATTATACAAAACTTTGAGCAGTGTTTGGTGTAATTCCAGGTCTATTCTTCTAAGTGTTGTAGAAATTATTGCGTGATAAGATTGTAAAAAAGAAGATCAGACATGAAATACATTGAATTTTGAGCATTCCTTTACATGTATATTTCAATTTCAATGCATCATTAAACGGCTATCAAATAAACTATTCAGCGTTTTTATGTGGGTAATGAGCCCCATACTTAAGGTTATAGCAGTTACTATTTTGTAAATGTTCACCCAATCGAGGACAGGGATTAAAAATAAAAATAATTATATTATTTGACATATTCAGTTACTAAACTGAAAAGCATAGTATATATGTTTGCTATTCAATCAGAGTTTATAATATTACTAAAAGCAAAAATGATCTGAATTAAACTACCTGTATTATAGAACAGCAATGAAGGAAAAGATTAAAGTTACTCATCCAGTTCATAACTATTTCAAAACGTAAGGTCCTGTAAACTAAATGTTCAAGATAAATGCCATTTAAAACTAAGGAGTTTGTTTGTATTATTTTTTATTTCATAATTGCTCTTTATGGTTTCCATACTCTTTGTCCATTACCGATAGTGCAGTGGAAGTTCGCTAAACCGAAAATGTCCTGTAGGATACAAAGATGTTAAATACCTCGTGTCGCTCCCACTGTAGTGTCCTGTACTCCTTGTGGAGAAAACACTGTTTGTCTGTCTCAAAGGTACAGGCGTAACCTTCAAGTAATAAGAAAACAATATGAAACTTATACATCAATAAGTATTATACAACTTACAAGTAAAAAATATATAAAATTTAATTTAAAATGTATATATTTTTCTCTTTTTTTAAAAACGAAGAAAAATGGATGATTATGTATTTGATGAGTGATTTCTTGATTTTTAAACGACAGAAAGTTAACAATCGAAAAAACAAGTCCAGTATCGATCTTGCTTTTTGCAGGAATATGGAAAGCGAGGGCATGGTCAAATGAGAAAAAGTTAAGGTGACCTATTTGAATTAAATATTTCAATGTTCTAATTTGGTAATAGTCATGAAATAATCACTATTGATGCAGTTTGGGTCCGGGGTCCTCAGAGTTCGTCAACTGAAAAAAAGGTTACAATGACCTGATTAAATATTTTAGGCATTTTGGACGAGTCAAACATTGTCTATTGATGCATCTTCCGTCCGCAAAGAACGTCGCCATAAAAGTGGGTCACTGTCATCTAATTTGAAATTTTATGACTGTATTGAAATCAAATGGCAATTGTAATTACTTTTTCAGGTAATAAGGAGATTATAGTCAACAACCTTGTCAGTAGTAGTAGCTTATGTCCTCGGATTGCGTCAAATAAAAAGTAACCATGACCTACTCTGAGAGGCTTATTGGCTTAGAATCCTCTTGGGTTCTCTGTGACTTTTCTTAAATGTAGGTCATTGTGATCTTAGATTGGAATTTATTCTTAATATAATGGACACGTATATAATAGAAGTGACAGATTGTATCAGTGATTCAAGGTCCTTAGGCTTCTTGTTTTTATTCCAATAAAAATGATGTCATAGTGTTACTCAGTGATAACTTCGCAGAGTCACGGCATTATCAAACCCCTTAATTATTTACTGCATCTTCAATAACCGCAGGGGTCTCTGTCTCTTCTTGTAAAATTGACTCTTACCCAACCTCAATCAAAAGGTCATAGATTTCATACGTAATTAAATTCAAACAACTGATACATAGATGTGCTGTTTTCATTAAGTTTAATTTATCGATCGTCTCCATTTATAAAATGGTTCATTTACCTCTGTTTTAGCCTCTCTTCGGAAGCAATGCAGAATAACATTAATGAATATTTTTTTTATATTCATTTATTTATATTTATTTATTTCTTTCTTATTATTATTATACCCCCCGCTTGAAAAGCGGGAGGGTATATAGTGATCGGGATTTCCGTCCGTCCGTCCGTCCGTCCGTCTGTACGTCCGTCCGTCCGTCCGTCTGTTACGCTTTTTCTCTTATCCGCAACTCCTCTTATACTACTGAGTGAAATTTAATGAAACTTTCACAGAATCTTTATTACATATTGCCATTGTGCACCTCTTATTTAACTTTTTTATTCGACACGTATTTTAGGTTTCCCAGAGCAAAACATGGACATTGCCATTTTTTGTTTACCTATGACGTCACATAATAGAAGCTTCTGGATAACATTTCATAGGACGAGTTATTCCTCTTTACACATTACCGTAAAACAATATAAAGCAACACATCGACATTATGGGAGGCGGGGGGTATCATTTAGTGAGCTCATTGCTCACAGTACCTCTAGTTTATTATTTTATTTTTAATAAAATATATTTATTTATTTCAATGTTGTTTATATTTTTGTAAATATGCCACACGCAGTTCTATCAAATAAACCTGGGGGTCGTAACATAAAGGCTACTTAAGTCCAAGACCGTGCTTATGTAGGACTTAAGTACAGTCTAAAACTGAAGAAAGTAACTAGAAGCGTGTAAAATTTGGCAATCTTAGCAAAATTTAGGCGGCCGGTAGAGGTGATTTAAGTACATGTATGTCTTAACTTTTTTGTACATATATTTATGATTATTATTATTATTATTATTATAAAATTTGTATAGCACTTACTATAATTAAAATTACTCTAAAGCGCTTAAACATTAAAATAAAGATAAAAATTTACAATAATTAGAACATGATAAAATTATTCAATGTTGACTTTCAATGTTTAAACATTTCTCTATTCATATTATGCAAAAAAGAAAATAATTATCTCTATTTGACGCTGATTTAAGAATTTTGTTTTTTCGTTGGGGGGGGGGGGGGTGATCACTGATTCCAATATCGTTCCCAACACAGCACACATGTAAATACAAAATTTTATATTAGAAATACGTCTGAAATTAGTGGGACATCGGTTATAGAAATAAATTGAACACAGTAATAATCATGGATCTGTATGTTCACTTTGAAAATATGAGTCAAAACAATTTGTTATAAACACAAAAGAAAGAGGATGATGACACTAAAGGCGGCTTTACACGGTAATACAAGTTGTATACGACTTGTATTACCGTGTAAAGGCGCCTTAACAATGCTTCTGACATGCATGGCCTGATACATAGCGGGAATTTAAGACGTATTGAACTTTTTAGAGTTTCAATTTTAAGAAGATAGATGGTCAATTATCTATTCTTTTCTGCGATAATAACAGGTTAAGTGAACATTTGTCAAAACAAAAGAGTTACAAAAGGTAACTGAAAACATCTCAGGTGACAAAACAATTGTCGGACATTTACAATGAACCACAAATCGCCACTTTCTGACCGTGCGGTATTTGTTTCCAAACATTCCGAATAATTTATAACATAATTATAATTTTAATACGAAATCTAATCTAACATAACTTAAACCGATAGGCAAGGACGTCAACTTTAATATGTAATGAAATAAACCCTAACTGAATCACTTTTAGCAATATGAAATCAAAAACCATATGTTGACTCATATAAAATATTTTTAAATTAAGTTTGACATAGCTAAGACCTAGCTTCGTTCGCTTTTGTTACAGTTTAAGACATACTTAAGTAGTACTTAGGCAGGTCCTAAGATTATACCTAAACCGTACTTACGACCCTACTTAAGTCAAAAACTTAGCAAGCTTTATGTTACGAGCCCCTGACGTCCTACATGTACATGTATATAGAGAATAATACATACCCTTTTCCATATCACATCCTGTATCAGCCCGAGACACCAATATCAGCCAGAGGGCCGAAGGCCCGAGGGCTGATATTGGTCGAGGGCTGATACAGGATGTGATGTGGAAAAGGGTATGTTTTTTTTTTGTATTTATTACATACTTAGTAATAAAATACAGTTGAGAAGAAAATAAGTAAATAATCATGCATGGACTTCTTACATACATGTACATAGTCTAATGTCTCATAAGATTTGGGTTTGTTTCTATTTCTATTTCAATGCACTTGATCCGTAATTTGAAAATATTCTATAGTATTACATGTATTTGTAAATTAAGATTAACCTTATTTTCAAAAAGTTAAAATTAAGAGAATATGAACCCACCAAAAATTGTGTATGAGTACAAGTACTGTTATTGTGGTTTAATTTACTAATGGTGTGATATTGACGTCACAATAGCAGGGCTGATATGGATTTGCAGGGCTGATACGGATATCAGCCCCGCAAATCCATATCAGCCCTGCAGGGTTGATACGGCTATTGTGACGTCAGCCATATCGCATATGCAAAAAGCCTGTATTTATTACTAAGTGTGTAATAAATATCTATAAACTATGTCATTGTGCTATAATACATTTTATTTGTACTCACCTTCACACGTGACCCCAGTGTACCCCTCCCGGCAGGTACATATAAAGGCCGCGCCATCAGACGCCTGGGCAGCCTTACACACACCATTATTTTGACACGGGTGGGACAAGCACGGATCTAAGTTGTTCTCTTTTAAAATAAAATTTTCAGGGTATAATACATGTACATATATATTGTTTTTTACTTAATGTAAAACTATGTTAACAGTAAATGGATTGTGGTAACAGACACGCAATATTTTGAAATGTATTTCCATTCACTTTTGATTGTTTATTTCAGTTCCGGTTACTTACTTTCACATCTTTCTCCATAGAAACCGAGAGGACAGTGACAAAGGAAACCGGAACCACTCGCTGTACACGTGCCGCCATATAGACATGGATTTGGATGACAGGCGGCAGGTTCTAAGACAAAACAAAGAATTCTCATCACATGGGTCATTTTTTCGCAAAGCAAAAATGGTTATATGAACAGCAAACAATTACTTTGTCT